>CM040400.1:389967-649967 GCA_022702515.1 Ilyophis sp. 1 JC-2022 | reverse complement strand
GTGTCCCTCCTCACCTGTGTACCTGCTCTCCACTTTACCTGTGTCCCTCCTCACCTGTGTACCTGCTCTCCACTTTACCTGTGTCCCTCCTCACCTGTGTACCTGCTCTCCACTTTACCTGTGTCCTTCCTCACCTGTGTACCTTCTCTCCACTTTACCTGTGTCCTTCCTCACCTGTGTACCTGCTCTCCACTTTACCTGTGTCCTTCCTCACCTGTGTACGTTTTCAGCATCACCCGCTATTCTGTCATCTGCACAGGCAGGCTAATAGATTGACGAGTGCTGATTGGGTGTCACATGTAGGCTAATAGATTGATGAGTGCTGATTGGGTGTCACATGTAGGCTAATAGATTGATCAGGTCCTGAGAGCCACTACAGGCTTCAGTCATTCATACTCTTTTGGCTCCAGAGTTTCAGTGACACACTGCAGTCCTGCCTCAGTGACACACTCAGTAACACACTGCAGTCCTGCCTCAGTGACACACTCAGTAACACACTGCAGTCCTGCCTCAGTGACACACTCAGTAACACACTGCAGTCCTGCCTCAGTGACACACTCAGTAACACACTGCAGTCCTGCCTCAGTGACACACTCAGTAACACACTGCAGTCCTGCCTCAGTGACACACTCAGTAACACACTGCAGTCCTGCCTCAGTGACACACTCAGTAACACACTGCAGTCCTGCCTCAGTGACACACTCAGTAACACACTGCAGTCCTGCCTCAGTGACACACTCAGTGACACACTGCAGTCCTGCCTCAGTGCCAGTGACACACTCAGTAACACACTGCAGTCCTGCCTCAGTGACACACTCAGTAACACACTGCAGTCCTGCCTCAGTGACACACTCAGTGACACACTGCAGTCCTGCCTCAGTGACACACTCAGTGACACACTGCAGTCCTGCCTCAGTGACACACTCAGTAACACACTGCAGTCCTGCCTCAGTGACACACTCAGTGACACACTGCAGTCCTGCCTCAGTGACACACTCAGTAACACACTGCAGTCCTGCCTCAGTGACACACTCAGTAACACACTGCAGTCCTGCCTCAGTGACACACTCAGTAACACACTGCAGTCCTGCCTCAGTGACACACTCAGTAACACACTGCAGTCCTGCCTCAGTGACACACTCAGTAACACACTGCAGTCCTGCCTCAGTGACACACTCAGTAACACACTGCAGTCCTGCCTCAGTGCCAGTGACACACTCAGTAACACACTGCAGTCCTGCCTCAGTGACACACTCAGTAACACACTGCAGTCCTGCCTCAGTGCCAGTGACACACTCAGTAACACACTGCAGTCCTGCCTCAGTGACACACTCAGTAACACACTGCAGTCCTGCCTCAGTGCCAGTGACACACTCAGTGACACACTGCAGTCCTGCCTCAGTGACACACTCAGTAACACACTGCAGTCCTGCCTCAGTGCCAGTGACACACTCAGTAACACACTGCAGTCCTGCCTCAGTGACACACTCAGTAACACACTGCAGTCCTGCCTCAGTGCCAGTGACACACTCAGTAACACACTGCAGTCCTGCCTCAGTGCCAGGATGCTTCTCTTGGTCAAAGTGTTCTTTGTGTCTGAAATAATTGGCCCTGATATGGAAGCGATGAATGAAACTATAAATGTATTTTTCACGTTCACTTTTTTTTTTTTTTTTTTTTTAATGGAAGTTTTTCAATGTTCCCCTAACAGGCGGCCTCCTTAAAAGACAAGTGGGGTCTGGGATACAAACCCAGTTACAACCGGTCCAAGAGTATATCTGCTGCTGGGAGAGGCCCTGTAAAGAGGCTAGAGCGGCCCAGGTAAGGTCACTCTGCCGGGAGAGGCCCTGTAAAAAGGCTAGAGCGGCCCAGGTAAGGTCACTCTGCTGGGAGAGGCCCTGTAAAGAGGCTAGAGCGGCCCAGGTAAGGTCACTCTGCTGGGAGAGGCCCTGTAAAGAGGCTAGAGCGGCCCAGGTAAGGTCACTCTGCCGGGAGAGGCCCTGTAAAGAGGCTAGAGTGGGCCAGGTAAGGTCACTCTGCTGGGAGAGGCCCTGTAAAGAGGCTAGAGCAGCCCAGGTAAGGTCACTCTGCTGGGAGAGAGGCCCTGTAAAGAGGCTAGAGCGGCCCAGGTAAGGTCACTCTGCTGGTAGAGGCCCTGTAAAGAGGCTAGAGCGGCCCAGGTAAGGTCACTCTGCTGGGAGAGGCCCTGTAAAGAGGCTAGAGCGGGCCAGGTAAGGTCACTCTGCTGGGAGAGGCCCTGTAAAGAGGCTAGAGCGGCCCAGGTAAGGTCACTCTGCTGGGAGAGGCCCTGTAAAGAGGCTAGAGCGGCCCAGGTAAGGTCACTCTGCTGGGAGAGGCCCTGTAAAGAGGCTAGAGCGGCCCAGGTAAGGTCACTCTGCTGGGAGAGGCCCTGTAAAGAGGCTAGAGCGGCCCAGGTAAGGCCACTCTGCTGGGAGAGGCCCTGTAAAGAGGCTAGAGCGGCCCAGGTAAGGTCACTCTGCTGGGAGAGGCCCTGTAAAGAGGCTAGAGCGGCCCAGGTAAGGTCACTCCACACACACATGAGCAGCCATGATGATGCTCCACTAGTAACTGTGTGAGATGGTTAGGGGTTTATCCCAATTACATGATGCCATTTGTATGGGGTAGAATATAACATGTGCAGGTGATATAGATGAGTATGTCTGATGTGTGTATGTATATCGTTAGCCTTATAGCATCATTGCCTAACTCATTTGTTAAGGTTTTCAGAAAAGAAGAAAAAAGAAAAAACATTTTTCAGCAAACGCGTAAGAACTTTTTATTTATACTGTAATAGTAAGTTCGACCAGATGTGTGAACAAGTTTGCAAAAACAACTTGACACAACAACGATTGCAAAACAAATAAAAGTGAAGATATTTTGCATCCGTATTTTTGGTCAAATAGATGACTTAGGCAGATAGTGATTTTGGAATGTAACAAGCATTCTGATAGGCTGATGACTTAGGCAGATAGTGATTTTGGAATGTAACAAGCATTCTGATAGGCTGATGACATGGGCAATAATGCACAGTGAATCTGCAGTGTTAGGAGACTAGAGTTAGGCAGATATCTCAATTTGGCAAAAATATGACTTCGGCAATGATGCTATGAGGCTAACGATATGTTGATGCTGTAGTTGGGTTGGGACTGGCTGTTATAAGAGTATATCAGATGTGTGTAGTGTATGTATATGTTGATGCTGTTATATGAGTATATCAGATGTGTGTAGTGTATGTATATGTTGATGCTGTTATATGAGTATATCAGATGTGTGTAGTGTATGTATATGTTGATGCTGTTATATGAGTATATCAGATGTGTGTAGTGTATGTATATGTTGATGCTGTAGTTGGGTTGGGACTGGCTGTTATGTTGATATCACACTGTGTTTGTTCCTCAGCTCTAGAATTGGGGATGTTGATGATCTTCCAGAAGTCAGAGTGGATGCGTCTTCCCCAGGACCCAGAGTCACCTTCAACATCCAGGACACGGTACTGTATGCCGATGTGTGGCGTCAGGACCGTAACCTGACCCTAACCCTAACCCTTCTATGACCAGGACACGCTACTGTATGGGGCTGGGCGATAAACCGCAAAAATGATTATCAAACGTTTTTCAAGCGTAATAACAATCACACCAAGCGGCACGTCGGCTTTCTTTCATCTTATTTTCTGTAACCAGATGCAGTCGTAAACATTCAAACTTCAGAAGCAACGTGAAATGCTTCTGGGATAAAACCTGAGTACGGAGTTCTATTGGGTGTTGATAAAACAGCCTCCTTCATGTGATTGACTAAAACACGTCACGTGATCACGTGGAAGCTGTACGACCTGCTGATAGAAAACAGATACACTGCACAGCAATTGTTATTACGCTTAAAAATAACGTTCAATAATTATTGCTGCAGTATATCGCCAAGCACTATTACTCTATGCAAATCTGTGCTGGATATGTCCGGACAGTGTGGATGCTCATGGTTTTATTATAATGCATTTTAATTTCATACAGCAAAGAATAATTGTAGATTTTTTTGTATAGTTGTGACATAATAGTATAAATGTACTGATACTGATTTCAATAATATTTTTCAATATGTTTTCAGTTTATACACTGAATATGGTGAATTGCTTCGTGGTATTCACAAAACATGCTGAATTGTGGTGTGAATGCAGTAAATTTGCTGTGTTTTGTGGTGTGAATGCAGTAAATTTGCTGTATTGATTTGTGATGTGAATGCAGTAAATTTGCTGTATTGTTTTATGGTTGTGAATGCAGTAAATTTGCTGTATTGTTTTGTGGTTGTGAATGCAGTAAATTTGCTGTGTTTTGTGGTGTGAATGCAGTAAATTTGCTGTGTTTTATGGTGTGAATGCAGTGAATTTGCTGTATTGTTTTGTGGTGTGAATGCAGTGAATTTGCTGTATTGTTTTGTGGTGTGAATGAAGTAAATTTGCTGTATTGTTTTGTGGTGTGAATGCAGTAAATTTGCTGTATTGTTTTGTGGTGTGAATGCAGTAAATTTGCTGTATTGGTTTGTGGTGTGAATGCAGTAAATTTGCTGTATTGGTTTGTGGTGTGAATGCAGTAAATTTGCTGTATTGTTTTGTGGTGTGAATGCAGTAAATTTGCTGTATTGTTTTGTGGTGTGAATGCAGTAAATTTGCTGTATTGGTTTGTGGTGTGAATGCAGTAAATTTGCTGTATTGTTTTGTGGTGTGAATGCAGTAAATTTGCTGTATTGTTTTGTGGTGTGAATGCAGTAAATTTGCTGTGTTTTATGGTGTGAATGCAGTAAATTTGCTGTATTGTTTTGTGGTGTGAATGCAGTAAATTTGCTGTATTGTTTTGTGGTGTGAATGCAGTAAATTTGCTGTGTTTTATGGTGTGAATGCAGTAAATTTGCTGTGTTTTGTGGTTGTGAATGCAGTAAATTTGCTGTATTGTTTTGTGGTGTGAATGCAGTAAATGTGCTGTGTTTTGTGTTTATTCACTCAGTTTAGCGTGGCATTACTCCTACATGTTGTGGTTTGCATATCACTGTGAGACAGAGGGTCCAGAGGCTTCCTATTCCCACTCCTTAGAACTGCCAGGATTTCTAATCACTTCAGCGTCCAAGATAGGTCTACATGGGGTGACTCCAGTCTCATAATGCCTCTCTAATCACTTCAGCGTCCAAGATAGGTCTACATGGGGTGACTCCGGTCTCATAATGCCTCTCTCATCACTTCAGCGTCCAAGATAGGTCTACATGGGGTGACTCCGGTCTCATAATGCCTCTCTAATCACTTCAGCGTCCAAGATAGGTCTACATGGGGTGACTCCGGTCTCATAATGCCCCTCTAATCACTTCAGCGTCCAAGATAGGTCTACATGGGGTGACTCCGGTCTCATAATGCCCCTCTAATCACTTCAGCGTCCAAGATAGGTCTACATGGGGTGACTCCGGTCTCATAATGCCTCTCTAATCACTTCAGCGTCCAAGATAGGTCTACATGGGGTGACTCCGGTCTCATAATGCCCCTCTAATCACTTCAGAGTCCAAGATAGGTCTACATGGGGTGACTCCGGTCTCATAATGCCCCTCTAATCACTTCAGAGTCCAAGATAGGTCTACATGGGGTGACTCCGGTCTCATGATGCCTCTCTAATCACTTCAGCGTCAAAGATAGGTCTACATGGGGTGACTCCGGTCTCATAATGCCCCTCTAATCACTTCAGCGTCCAAGATAGGTCTACATGGGGTGACTCCGGTCTCATAATGCCTCTCTAATCACTTCAGCGTCCAAGATAGGTCTACATGGGGTGACTCCGGTCTCATAATGCCCCTCTAATCACTTCAGCGTCCAAGATAGGTCTACATGGGGTGACTCCGGTCTCATGATGCCTCTCTAATCACTTCAGCGTCCAAGATAGGTCTACATGGGGTGACTCCGGTCTCATAATGCCCCTCTAATCACTTCAGCGTCCAAGATAGGTCTACATGGGGTGACTCCGGTCTCATAATGCCTCTCTAATCACTTCAGCGTCCAAGATAGGTCTACATGGGGTGACTCCGGTCTCATAATGCCCCTCTAATCACTTCAGCGTCCAAGATAGGTCTACATGGGGTGACTCCGGTCTCATGATGCCTCTCTAATCACTTCAGCGTCCAAGATAGGTCTACATGGGGTGACTCCGGTCTCATAATGCCTCTCTAATCACTTCAGCGTCCAAGATAGGTCTACATGGGGTGACTCCGGTCTCATAATGCCCCTCTAATCACTTCAGCGTCCAAGATAGGTCTACATGGGGTGACTCCGGTCTCATGATGCCTCTCTAATCACTTCAGCGTCCAAGATAGGTCTACATGGGGTGACTCCGGTCTCATAATGCCCCTCTAATCACTTCAGCGTCCAAGATAGGTCTACATGGGGTGACTCCGGTCTCATAATGCCCCTCTAATCACTTCAGCGTCCAAGATAGGTCTACATGGGGTGACTCCGGTCTCATAATGCCCCTCTAATCACTTCAGCGTCCAAGATAGGTCTACATGGGGTGACTCCGGTCTCATAATGCCTCTCTAATCACTTCAACGTCCAAGATAGGTCTACATGGGGTGACTCCGGTCTCATAATGCCCCTCTAATCACTTCAGCGTCCAAGATAGGTCTACATGGGGTGACTCCGGTCTCATAATGCCCCTCTAATCACTTCAGCGTCCAAGATAGGTCTACATGGGGTGACTCCGGTCTCATAATGCCCCTCTAATCCTCATACCTTTTGGCTTCATCATTCTTTTCATTCTTGGCTTAATTTTGTGAATTTTCTTTCATCCAATAAAGATGAATAATGTGGGTTCGGACATGCCAACGCACCCTGACAGCCCAGGAGAAATGTGTTTCCAGGTATTTTGTAAAAATGAACCAACAAATGAAAATCTGAAATCCCTCTCTTACTAATACATGCAACCTGGTGGAAAATCTTGATTTATCAGTAAATTCTAATTCTAAGAGAAGAATGTAAGGACACTGTGCATCACAGACCTTTACTGGAGTCAAGAACACACAATTATGTTGCTTCTTTGACTGAAGGATGCTAAATTGCACTTTGAATCTGCAATCTATAGTCAGGTCCATAAGTATTTGGACAGTGACACATGTTTTGTTGTTTTGGCTCTGTACTCCAGCACATTGGATTTGAAATGGAACAGTGACAGACTTTCAGCTTTAATTTGAGGGTTTTTACATCCATATGGAAAATAGGTCAGAACAAACAACCCTTAAAGTGATCCATCCATATCTACTGCATATCTGGCAGCAGAGTGATGGTTTGAGGCTCGTTTGATACCTCATACCCTTGATGACTTAGACATTTAGCCAATCATGGGTTCTATACTATTCCTGTGTTATCTTAATCTAGTCCCACCCCCCAATTCCAGTAGAGATCCATTCAAATGCAGAGATTGCAGTATCACTTGTAAGAGTACCTGAAAATAAGATATCAAGCGTTTTTTGATGTTGTTGGGTCACTGATATCAGGAAGTCATGACATGCAAAGGTTATGCAACCAACTATTAAATATGATAACTTTATTAAAGTTTGTTAATTTGTCCAATTACTTTTGGTCCCCTAAAATGGGGGGGTGTATAAAAATGGCTACAATTGCTACACCGTTCACCCGATATGGACATAAAAACCCTCAAATTAAAGCTGAAAGTCTGCACTTTAACCTCATAGTCACTGTTCCATTTCAAATCCAATGTGCTGGAGTACAGAGCCAAAACAACAAAATGGTGCCACTGTCCAAATACTTATGGATCTAACTGTATATTACAAATTATCCTGTTAAACTCCATGAAATCCATATAATTCAGCATCTGCAGGTAATATTTGTATATGTTTATGCAGTGAAGATTAGACGAGCGTGGAAGCCCCGAGCGATTGTTCAGCACATCTCACCACACTAAGCGCATTTGGATTGAGCACCTGTGCAGCTAAATGAGTGGTGATGTGCCCTGAGAATAATGACTCCTAAGAAGCCCTTCAGTTAAAGGTGCAGGACGTGCACGCGTAACTCGCCAGAATACCAGCATACCTGCATCGTGTCATACATGTTCTCTTAGAATTTACAATGTGCGTGTCCATACTCTCACACAAGCTCTGTGTCGGCTGTTTGGATGGGAGTTTGGCTGCAACAGCCTTGCACAGCGAAGCTATATCACTACAACCCCAGCCCAACTCACTGAACCCCAGACCAACTCACTGAACCCCAGCCCAACTCACTGAACCCCAGCCTAACTCACTGAACCCCAGCCTAACTCACTAAACCACAGCCTAACTCACTAAACTCCAGCCTAAATCACTGAACCTCAGACCAACCCACTGAACCCCAGACCAACCCACTGAACCACTCACCCTTCCCCGCACTGCTCTGGTACCTTTAACCTCTGCTTTTTCATCTTGGCACAGTCTACGCTCGGTGTTCTAATGGGGCTGTTCAACTTCATAAACTGATATATTGTCCAGACCCGCCCGCTGTCAGATATCAATTTCATTACAGTACTATATTTTACTTTGGGAGTTGTCATTTCTGATTGGTGGAGGCAGGTTGGATCACCTTGATTGGCCAGCGGGGAGTGTTGGGCAGGTTATATCTCCCTGATTGGCCAGCAGGGAGTGTTGGGCAGGTTAGATCACCCTGATTGGCCAGCAGGGAGTGTTTGGCAGGTTAGATCACCCTGATTGGCCAGCAGGGAGTGTTGGGCGGGTTAGATCACCCTGATTGGCCAGCAGGGAGTGTTGCTTGCATTAACGGGCTTTTTCTCCTGCTGACCTATGTCCTTCTGTCTCATAACTTACTTCATTTCACGTTCATTCTTCATCTGAACACTTCTGTCGTCTCCACGGAACACGCATGAAGCTGGGGATTGTGGGGTACGGCGTTTGATGAATTATGACTCATGGCAGATATCCACACGTCAAATTAACACTCAATCAAAACAAAACAAAAATTTAATTTGGCAAAGCAACCCCCTCTCTATTTTCTAAATCTGTACATTTGTGCTATAAATGTATTGCAGTCCTCCCATAATTAGACCGACCCCCCCAGCGTTGTAAACCTGGAGCCCCCACCCCAGTAAAGAGGGTTGATATCTGCCAGAGTGCCATCTGTCGGTGCCATAACACTTCCTGTTTTACGTTCTTCTATGTGTGGCCAAAGTTCCCGGAGGAGACAGAAATGGAGCTGTTGTGTGTCAGCGTTGACGAGCCGCCCCATCGTTTGTGTGTCAGCGTTGACAAGTCGCTCCATGGTACTCCATCCGTTAGTGAGGGCGCATGCTCTGAGTTCAGTGCCCCTGCCACTCCCCCCGTCTTCTCACCCAGCGTTCCCTTCCAGCCTGAGGACAGCCGACGAGACGACAGCTCCCTGTCCTCCTCCGACGACTCAGAGAAGGAGGAGGAGTTTGACAGGGAGAGACAACCATGTTACTACAAGAGGCCCATGTGAGTGACCTCTCATTGCCTGTGCGCGCTTATTAGTAGTACCAGTAGCATAAGTAGTAGTAGCAGCACTAGTAGCATTAGTAGCACTAGTAGCAGTAGCAGCACTACTAGCACTTGTAGTAGCAGTAGTAGCAGTAGCAGCAGTAAAAGTCGTAGCACTAGTAGCATTATTAGTAGCAGCAGCAGCAGCAGCCATAATAGGGGCAATAGCAATTAGCAATTTGCAGTATTCCTGTAACATTGCCTAATAGCTTCAGCCCCTTGAGACATTTGATGAACTGGTGTGATGTTTTCTATCAGCGGTGTTCTCAGACTCATGATGCTCCTGGCTGCATGTGCTGCCACAGCTGACCGAATTTCTCCCCTCCCCAGGCAAACGTCCCGTAAGAAATCGTCTGGTTTTGCGGCGGTTAGCCAGCTATTCAGCGAGCGCTGGCCTGGTACGCCGGTCAGCCGAAGCATAGTCAGCTCCGCGATTGAGAGGAACATCGACTTCGAGCTGGACGTGCGCGTGGAGATCGACAGCGGCAAGTGTGTGCTCCATCCCACCACCCAACAGGCTGAGCACGATGACCTGTCCCTCAGAAGGTCAGAACTATTGCACACAACTACACTGTACCCAGGAGTGGCCCATGGGGAACTCTTAAGACAGCATAAAATTAAGAGTTGCATCAGATAACTGTCACACCCAAGTTGACAATGTTTACTTAGGTTTAATTTGATAATAAAAATCTGTTTTCATGATAAAATCAGAGGAGACGCTGTCCTGTAGTTTAATTTTGATGAGAGTTGTTACTTTGAGTTTTTTTGTTTCATTTATATTTTGTTTTTTATTTCCCCAACAGGAGTTGTGACCGCAGCTTACGGAGTCTGGACCAGGAGTCACCACCAAAGAAGAAGAAGCTTCAGCCGACGTGCACCTCCAGCGCCCACCTGTTGGCTGGGAAGAAAGTCCCTTCATCCCTGCAGACTAAATCCAGTGACTCGGAGACCACTGTCTTTTATATTCCTGGCGTGGACGTCAAGGTATGTCTTAGCCTGAGTGTGCTAGCCTTCTCTGGCCATTCAACCACCCCAGGATTTATCTACCAACGTGGTGTTAATTGTCGTTAGCGGTACAGAATGGGGTCGTTGGCGGTACAGTATGGGGTCGTTAGCGGTACAGTATGGGGTCGTTAGCGGTACAGTATGGGGTCGTTAGCGGTACAGTATGGGGTCGTTGGTGGTACAGTATTGGGTCGTTGATGGTACAGTATTGGGTCGTTGATGGTACAGTATTGGGTCGTTGGCGGTACAGTATGGGGTCATTGATGGTACAGTATGGGGTCGTTGATGATACAGTATTGGGTCGTTGTTACCATTGTTACGATGGTACAGTGTTTTGAGAAGCTGCATAATGGGGTCATTGGGCTCATTTTCACATTATGATAAATTTGATAGTTGACGGTGGAAATGTTCCTTTATCGAACGCAGCTGCACTATAATTCCAAGACCCTGAAGACGGAGTCACCGAACGCCTCGCGGGGGTCTTCGTTACCACGGACGCTCTCTAAAGAGTCCAAGCTGTATGGTATGAAAGACAACAGCACGGAGAATCCTCCCAATCCAGCCCAAAGCAGGACTAATACCCTGCTACCTCCCCCTCCCCCACCTATTCCGTCAGGTATCGTGACCGGCGTTAAGGATGCATGCCCCGCTGCATGCTGCATGCCGCATGCCCTCCCCTCTCTGTGGAGCCCAATCCCACTCTGGCTCTGCTGCATGTCTGCATGCATTATTGTGTTTTATGTGATCCACTCCCACTCAGATTCTGTCGTAAATGCAGTACCCCTAATTAAATCTATGCACTCGTACAGTGATTCAACCCACTTAATTAACTGACTACTTAAGAAAATACATAAATAAAGAATTTATAATTAAAAATTCAACCAGTTTTTTTTGACCCTCCTATTATTGAAATGTTAAAATATGTGTAGAAAAACGCAGTTTCTCTAGTGTAGAAAAACACAGCCGTTTTCTTTGTTGATACCTGCTGGCTGGTTTGATTGAGAGTGTGTGCTAGTGGCTAACCGTTAGCCTCCTGTGCTATGACTGCTGGTGGCTAACCGTTAGCCTCCTATGCTTTGACTGCTGGTGGCTAACCGTTAGCCTCCTATGCTTTGACTGCTGGTGGCTAACCGTTAGCCTCCTGTGCTTTGACTGCTGATGGATAACCGTTAGGCTCCTGTGCTTTGACTGCTGGTGGCTAACCGTTAGCCTCCTGTGCTTTCACTGCTGGTGGCTAACCGTTAGCCTCCTGTGGTTTGACTGCTGGTGGCTCACCGTTAGCCTCCTGTGGTTTGACTGCTGGTGGCTCACCGTTAGCCTCCTGTGGTTTGACTGCTGGTGGCTCACCGTTAGCCTCCTGTGCTTTGACTGCTGGTGGCTAACCGTTAGCCTCCTGCGCTTTCACTGCTGGTGGCTAACCACTCCTGTGCTTTGTTGCCAGCCAAAGGGAAGGGGAGTGGCGGGATGAAGACGGCCAAACTTTACGCCTGGGTGGCGCTGCAGACTCTTCCTGAGGAGATGGTCATCAGCCCTTGTCTGCTGGACTTCCTGGAGAAAGCTCTGGAGACCATCCCCATCACCCCTGTGGATAGGAACTATACTAGTATGTCCTGTGTGTGAGTGTGTGTGTGTGAGTAACGGTGTGTGTGTGTGTGTATGTGAGAAAGAGCCAGAGTAACTGTTAGCGTGAGTGTGTGTGTCTGTCTGTGTGAGAGAGTAACGGTGTGTGTGTGTGTCTTGTTCTCTCCTAACTCCTGTGTGTTTCAGGCATTAACTCTCAGGATGAGGACATGGGGCAGTTTGACTCTGTGGACCCGCTGGAGGAGTCCACCACGTCCCTGGTGTCCTCCTCTACCTCCCCCTATTCCTCCTTCCCTGTGGACGTTGTGGTGTACGTCCGCGTGCAGGTAACTGCCCTGAGCTGCCCAAAACTGCCACAGTCTGCCCCAAACTGCCTAAATCTGCCCTAAAACTACCCTGAACTGTCTTTCTTTCTCTCTCTCTCTAGCCATCTCAGATTCGCTTTAGTTGCTTGCCCATGTCGCGGGTGGAGTGTATGCTGAAACTGCCATCTCTGGACCTGGTGTTCTCGTCCAACCGGGGTGATCTGGAGACCCCCACCCCATCACACCCAGCCGAAGTGTCCGCAGCATCGCCATTCGCCCAAAACCTGCTCAAAACCTCAACTGGCAAAGGTACCACCCCTGCCCCTAATCCATCCAATCACAAACGGGCATGCTTGACACATCATTCTCCATATGAGCAGATATTTTTTACAGTTCTCAGACCAAGCCTTTATGAGACCTGCAGCCAATGGCTGTGAGATACCTGGCTTTAAGGGCCGTTCATGAACATGTGATTCATATATTAGCTAATCATATGTTGTCAGTTTAGATGAAAGGTAAATGTGCAAAGCTGTGGATTTATTTTGCCACAAACGATACACCACTTTTGGAAGTAGCCAAGGCTGTTTTTATATAATTTGCGGACAGCTGTGTTAACTGTTTTGTTAAAATAATGTAAGAACTGTCCAAATTATTGTCCTGGTTTGTTGCACAGTATTTATTATTTGGTTTTCTCATGTAGCTGCTTACGGAACGTTAATAGTAGGCCTACGGTCCAATAACGTGTCAATAGTTTAATCTAAAGGTGTGCAGTGATATTAGGCTATAGGTAGCCTAGCCTAACGTTAACGTTAGGTGAACAATGTCGTACGATAGCTTTTTTATATTGTGTATTTTAACATGCTGGAACGCTGTATTGACCAATCTGCATCCTGAAACTATCCGTTTTATAAATGTTATATCGACTGGTCTCACTCGCCAAACGGCCGAGCGCTCTCTTTACTTAACTTGCCCGTCCTCCGAATCACTCGCCCAGAAGAGTGGGCGAGGTTCATTTCATGCCTTGCTGTTTCACTGAAACCGCTCACGTCACGGTCCCTCCATTCCTGACTCCGATCTCCCGCTCACGTCACGGTCCCTCCATTCCTGACTCCGATATCCCGCTCACGTCACGGTCCCTCCATTCCTGACTCCGATCTCCCATCCACGAGTCCCTCTGCACAGAAGTTGCAGCCATGGCAGCACAAAAATCTACTTAAAACCTTGACTTTTCCCCCATTTTCTCACCCTTATCATCATTAACTGACAAACTTGCATCCGGCCTCCACTGCACATCAACTTTAAAATGAACGCAGAAGCCGTGACTTTGATGACTTCCTTGTTGTTGTTGTTCATTTCTGCAGGCTGTGTGACTGGTGTGATGTCTTTTGTTTTTGTTAATCTGTGCATGCGGGTCATTTCAGGAGAGAAATCGGTTCACACTGGTATCGGATATGGGCCACATTAAAAAAATTTACGTGAACAGTCAAGGCAGAAAGAAAAAATCGGAATTGAGCATTAAGCCCTGTCATGTGAACGTAGTCTTATAGTCTGTCTGAGTCACAACTTAAGTCTGTTTCAACACCATCAGCTGCAGGTCATTAGGTGCTTTAATGCCATTGGCTGCAGGTCATTAGGTGCTTTAATGCCATTGGCTGCAGGTCATTAGGTGCTTTAATGCCATTGGCTGCTCTCGCTGTCCCTCGCAGGTCCCTCTCCAGGGTTGGGCAGCCCTCTGGGGCGGTCCAGACACAGCAGCAGCCAATCGGATCTCACCGGACCCCCCGCCAACTCCTCCGGACTAAGCTTCACGGCCTGCATGTCAGACTTCTCGCTGTTCGTCTTCCACCCCTACGGGGCTGGGAAGCAGAAGTCCGCGGTGTCAGGGCTGCCCTCTGGATCAGGGCCTCTGGGTAACTACCTGCCACTCGAACCCGGGCCACAGGGAGCCTTTCTCAAACTTTAGGATCATCACTGATAAACCTTTTACATGACATTCCAGAGCAATGCTGTGACATAGCTTTTATATAATAATGACTTGTGACAATTGGGTTGATAGGGGCAGTAGATGAGGGTGATATGTGATAATGGGGGTGATATGTGATAATGGGGGAGATATGTGATAATGGGGGTGATGTGTGATAATGGAGGTTATGTATGATAATGAGGGTGATATATGATAATGGGGGTGGTAGGGGCAGTAGATGAGGGTGATATGTGATATGTAATGGGTGTACAGGTTCGGTGGATGAGGAGCCTCCATCAGTGACAGGCAGGAAGGACTCTCTCAGCATTAATCTGGAGTTTGTGAAGGTCAGTCTCTCCAGAATGCGCCGCACTGGCTGGCCCACCTTCACTGAGAGCTTCATCCCGGGAAAGGGCGGGAAGATGGACACCACCCTCATAAATATCTCAGGTAACGTCTCAATATCGCTCACTCTTAGGGCCAATTGTGCACCCTTAGGGCACATTCACACCCCCTTAGAACACATTCACTCACCCTTAGGGCACATTCACACCCCCTTAGAACACATTCACACCCCCTTAGAACACATTCACACCCCCTTAGAACACATTCACACCGCCTGAGGGCACATTCACTCACCCTTAGGGCACAATCACACCCCCTTAGGGCACATTCACACCCCCTTAGAACACATTCACTCACCCTTAGGGCACATTCACACCCCCTTAGAACACATTCACACCCCCTTAGGGCACATTCACTCACCCTTAGGGCACAATCACACCCCCTTAGGGCACATTCACTCACCCTTAGGGCACAATCACACCCCCTTAGGGCACATTCACACCTCCTTAGGGCACATTCACTCACCCTTAGGGCACATTCACACCCCCTTAGGGCACATTCACTCACCCTTAGGGCACAATCACACCCCCTTAGGGCACATTCACACCCCCTTAGGGCACATTCACTCACCCATAGGGCACAATCACACCCCCTTAGGGCACATTCACTCACCCTTAGGGCATATTCACTCACCCATAGGGCACAATCACACCCCCTTAGGGCACATTCACTCACCCTTAGGGCACATTCACTCACTCTTAGGGCACATTCACTCACCCATAGGGCACAATCACACCCCCTTAGGGCACATTCACTCACCCTTAGGGCACATTCACTCACCCTTAGGGCATAATAACACCCCCTTAGAACACATTCACTCACCCATAGGGCACAATCACACCCCCTTAGGGCACATTCACTCACCCTTAGGGCACATTCACACCCCCTTAGAACACATTCACACCGCCTTAGGGCACATTCACTCACCCTTAGGGCACAATCACACCCGCTTAGGGCACATTCACTCACCCTTAGGGCACAATCACACCCCCTTAGGGCACATTCACACCCCCTTAGGACACATTCACTCACCCTTAGGGCACATTCACACCCCCTTAGGGCACGTTCACACCCCCTTAGGGCACATTCACTCACCCTTAGGGCACATTCACACCCCCTTAGGGCACATTCACTCACCCTTAGGGCACAATCACACCCCCTTAGGGCACATTCACTCACCCTTAGGGCACAATCACACCCCCTTAGGGCACATTCACTCACCCTTAGGGCACATTCACTCACCCTTAGGGCACAATCACACCCCCTTAGGGCACATTCACACCCCCTTAGGACACATTCACACCCCCTTAGGGCACATTCACTCACCCTTAGGGCACATTCACACCCCTTTAGGGCACATTCACTCACCCTTAGGGCACAATCACACCCCCTTAGGGCATAATAACACCCCCTTAGAACACATTCACTCACCCTTAGGGCACATTCACTCACTCTTAGGGCACATTCACTCACCCTTAGGGCACAGTCACACCCCTTTAGGACACATTCACTCACGCTGTAGGAACACGCACTCCCTGAATCATATCACACAGTAGCCCTGTAGGCCTAATCTCACACTGATGCCCCCATTATATTTTTGCATCTGATGTGAAGGGCATGCCTTTCAATGGAAGCCATGTCTGTTCACCTTTGACCTTTGTTTATACCTGAATTACCCTATTAGTTGCGCAGCATGGGGGTGCATGTGCACGTGTGTGTGTGTCTCTGCGTGTGTGTGAACCTGTGTGAACCCGTGTGCTCTTTCCACAGCTGTGTGTGACATCGGCTCTGCCTCCTTTAAATACGACATGCGGAGGCTGAGTGAGATCCTGGCATTCCCCCGAGCCTGGTACCGCCGTAGCATTGCCCGCCGACTCTTCCTGGGAGACCAGACCATCAACCTGCCCTGTGAGACAACACACACACACACATACATACACACACACACACACGCACATACACACACACATATACACACACACATACATACACACACACACACCATCAACCTGCCCTGTGAGATGAGACACACACACACACACACACACACACTCACACACACACATTATCACACACACACACACACACACAGGAGACCAGACCATCAACCTGCCTGGTGAGACAACACACACACACACACACACACACACACATACACACACACACATACACACACATACACATACACACAGGACTATAGTGAGCTGTCCCTTCCCATCATGCCTAGCTTCAGGCCCTGCGACGCCGGACTCGGAGAACATGAGCCAGCACCTGTCCCCTGAGTCGTCCCGAAAGGCCAGCTGGAGGGGGTGGGACCAGTCCAGCCAGTCTTCCTCCTTCCAGCACATGCCACAGTCGCCCAATGTCTTCACTGACCACTCCACTGCCACCACCATGTCCCCTGGGGGGCTGTCCCACCTCAAATCCCCCGCTACCGCCCGCTGCAGGAGTGTGTCTGACTCCTCTGTCCCACGGAGAGGTCAGTCATATCTGCCGAAAATAACACCAATATCGTGTGTGTGCGTGTGCGTGCGTGTGCGTGCGTAATGAAGATATGATATGATAGAGAGATGATTGTGCTAATGAAATAAATAAGAGCACAATGTGGGCCCTGTGTTGTGCAGTCCTGCTGCACAGGTCGTGTAATAGGCTCGTGTAATAGCCTGTGCTGTGGATCCAAGTTCAGCTGCACATCTCTCATATAGGAGGCATCACATCACACTGCTGGTCTCTCATATAGGAGGCATCACATCACACTGCTGGTCTCTCATATAGGAGGCATCACATCGCACTGCTGGTCTCTCATATAGGAGGCATCACATCGCACTGCTGGTCTCTCATATAGGAGGCATCACATCGCACTGCTGGTCTCTCATATAGGAGGCATCACATCGCACCGCTGGTCTCTCATATAGGAGGCATCACATCACACTGCTGGTCTCTCATATAGGAGGCATCACATCGCACTGCTGGTCTCTCATATAGGAGGCATCACATCGCACTGCTGGTCTCTCATATAGGAGGCATCACATCGCACTGCTGGTCTCATATAGGAGGCATCACATCGCACTGCTGGTCTCTCATATAGGAGGCATCGCGCTACAGCTCTCATATAGGAGGCATCACACTACAGGTCTCATATAGGAGGCATCACACTACAGGTCTCATATAGGAGGCATCACACTACAGCTCTCATATAGGAGGCATCACACTACAGGTCTCATATAGGAGGCATCACACTACAGCTCTCATATAGGAGGCATCACACTACAGCTCTCATATATACGAGGCATCACACTACAGCTCTCATATAGGAGGCATCCCACTACAGGTCTCATATAGGAGGCATCACACTACAGCTCTCATATAGGAGGCATCACACTGCAGGTCTCATATAGGAGGCATCACACTACAGCTCTCATATAGGAGGCATCACACTACAGCTCTCATAAATACGAGGCATCACACTACAGGTCTCATATACGAGGCATCACACTACAGCTCTCATATAGGAGGCATCACACTACAGGTCTCATATAGGAGGCATCACACTACAGCGCTCATATAGGAGGCATCACACTACAGCTCTCATATAGGAGGCATCACACTACAGCTCTCATATAGGAGGCATCACACTACAGCTCTCATATAGGAGGCATCGCACTACAGCTCTCATATATACGAGGCATCACACTACAGCTCTCATAAATACGAGGCATCACACTACAGGTCTCATAGGAGGCATCACACTACAGCTCTCATATATACGAGGCATCACACTACAGCTCTCATATATACGAGGCATCACACTACAGCTCTCATAAATACGAGGCATCACACTACAGCTCTCATATAGGAGGCATCGCACTACAGGTCTCATATAGGAGGCATCCCACTACTTTAATTTCCCAGCAAGGGCTTGACCTTTTGCTTCTTCCTAGATTCCGTCACCAAGACGTCCACGCCGTCCTTCAACAAGAACAGTAAGGCTAGCGGGCAGCAGGGGGCGCCGTGGGAGACTCTGGTGGTGTTTGCAATCAACCTGAAGCAGCTGAACGTACAGATGAACATGAGCAACGTCATGGGCAACAACACGTAAGCCACCCCCCCCCCCCCCCCCTCATCCCTGTCCCAGGTTAGGTTGAAGTCATTAAAACTCATTTTTAACCACTCTACAGATTTCATGTTAGCAAACTATAGTGTTGGCAAGTCAATTGTGTCATGCACAAAGTAGATGTCCTAAGTAATTTTTCTAACAATTGTTTACAGACAGATTATTTCATTTTTAATTCACTATATCATAATTCCACTGTGCCTTTAAATTTTTTATATTTGGTCGCATATCCTTTGGCTTTGCATGCCATGATGTACTGATGTCTGTGACCCAACAACATCAAAAGACTCTTGATAACTTATTTTCTGGTACTCTTACAAGTGATACTATATCGTCTCTGGATTTGAATAGATCTCTATGAGAATTTGGGGGTGGGACTAGATTTAGCTGTAAATTACACTGGAACAGTGTTTAACACATAGTTGACTAAATGGCTGTAAGTCATCAAGGGTTTGATGTATCAAACAAGCCTTAAATAATCACTCTGCTGCCAGAAATACAGTAGATATGGATGGATAACTTGAAGGGTTTTTTCTTATCCTGACTGATTTCTCCGTAGAGTTCAATAGGAAAATTTGTCAGGAGAAACTACTCTTAGTGATCCATCCATATCTACTACATATCTGGCAGCAGAGTGATGGTTTGAGGCTCGTTTGATACCTCAATCTCTTGATGACTTACAGCCATTTTACCAACCATGTATTCCATATGGTTACAGCATAATTTACATCTAAATCTAGTCCCACCCCCCAATTCCCATAGAGATCTATTCAAATCCAGAGAGGTTATAGTATCGCTTGTAGGAGTACCAGAAAATAAGATATCAAGAGTATTTTGATGTTGCTGGGTCACAGACATCAGGAAGTCATGGCATGCAAAGCCAAAGGATATGCGACCAAATATTTAAAATTTAAAGGCAGTCAACTTAGTGTATGTAAACTTATGACGCACTGGAATTGTGATATAGTGAATTAAAAGTGAAATAATCTGTCTGTAAACAATTGTTGGAAAAATTACTTGTCAAGCACAAAGTAGATGTCCTAACTGACTTGCCAACACTATAGTTTGCTAACATGAAATCTATGGAGTGGTTAATACCTAAGTGTATGTATATATAAAAGTCAACCTTTGACCACAACTGTATATACTGGGATATACCTGATCTGCTTCACTAAATATAAAAACATTTTAAATGGTGAATGTGTTAAAAGCCATATATGTAGGTCACCTACCACATGGGCTTGTGTTAAGCAGTGCAATGAATGGCGTGTGGTGAAAGCTTCATTACTTAATTGATTTAAATCAGGTGGACCACGAGTGGGCTGAAGAGCCAGGGACGTCTGTCCGTGGGCAGTAACAGGGACAGAGAGATCAGCATGTCCGTGGGGCTGGGCAGGTCCAAGCTGGACTCTAAAGGCGGAGTGGTGGGAGGCAACATCGACGTCAATACCCTGGAGATGGTGTGTAAGTTCCATTTAAATACTCCCCACTGCCCAGGAGATGGTATGTTCCATTTAAACGCTCTACCCACTGCTCTGGAGATGGTATGTTCCATTTAGACAGTCTCCTCTCTGCCAAGAAGATGTTATGTTTAAACACGCTTCCATATAAATGCACTTGTGGTTATGCTGTCATTGATTACACTGAGATTCCTGCTCCAGATTCCTTCCCTAGATTCCTGCCATGGGCTGGTTTTCCACCACAGCCTTTTCTATTGTTTCAGCTCACATCTCCGAACACCCCAACCAGCAGCCCAGCCATAAGATCCAGATCACTATGGGCTCGACGGAGGCACGGGTCGACTACATGGGCTCCAGCATCCTGATGGGTGTGTTCAGCAACGCCGACCTGCAGCTACAGGACGAGTGGAAGGTCAGCATGTGCAGTACGGTGGACGCCAGCCTATCCGAGAAAAGGTACCTCCCCCAAACCCCTAAAGAGATATCCTTCACCCATCCCAAGCCCCTAGAGCAGGGGTGGGGAACCTCATCCGCAAAGAGCCGGTGTGGGTGCGGGTTTTTGTTTTAGCCCAGCCCCAAGACACCTGATTCTACTTATCAAGGTCTTGATTGAAGACCATGATTAGTTAATTAGTTGAATCAGCTGTGTTAGTGCTGGGCTAACACAAAAACCTGCACCCACACCGGCTCTTTGCGGATGAGGTTCCCCACCCCTGCCCGAGAGCGATATCCTACACCCATGCCAAACCCCTATAGCGATATGCTACACCCATCCAAACCTCTGTAGCGATATCCTACACCCATCCAAAACCCTAAAGAGATATCCTACACCCATCCCAAACCCCTAGAGCGATATCCTACACCCACCCAAACCCCTAAAGAAATATCCTACACCCATCCCAAACCCCTAGAGCGATATCCTACACCCACCCAAACCCATAAAGAGATATTCTACACTCATCCAAACCCAGAGATATCCTACACACATCCAAAACCCTAAAGAGATATCCTACACCTGTCCAAAACCCTAAAGAGATATTCTACACTCACCCAAACCCATAAAGAGATACCCTACACCCATCCCAAACCAAACCCCTTTAGCGATATCCTACACCCATCCAAAACCCTAAAGAGATATCCTACACTCATCCAAACCCCTAAAGAGATATCCTACACCCATCAAAATCCCTAAAAAGATATCCTACACCCGCCCAAAACCCTAAAGAGATATCCTACACTCATCCAAACCCCTAAAGAGATATCCTACCCGTCCAAACCCCTAAAGAGATATCCTACACCCATCAAAATCCCTAAAGAGATATCCTACACCCATCCAAACCTCTAAAGAGATGTCATACCCCATCTTTACCACTCGGCACACATAATGCAATAAGGGACGTCACTTTGGCAGAGTCCCATAATTTTAGTAATTCATAGTCCATGTTCCTTCTCATCAGCTGAACCTGAGCTCACCCCTTTCTGCTCCGTTTCCCCAGCGAGATCTTCGTCCATGGCGACCTGCAGTGGGACATCTTCCAGGTGATCATCTCGCGCTCCACCACGCCGGACCTCATCAAGATCGGCATGAAGCTGCAGGAGTTCTTCACCCAGCAGTTTGACACTAGCAAGCGTGCGCTCTCCACCTGGGGTCCTGCCCACTACATGCCTCCCAAAGCTCCCATTGTCAACATGGAGAAAGGCTCCGCCGAGCTCTGTAAGCATCACCACCGCTATGGCTTAAAGCCCCTTTACCGCCAAGCTCTGTACGAATCAGCACCACTATGGCTTAAAGCCCCTTTTCCGCAGAGCTCTGTAAGAATCAGCACCACTATGGCTTAATGCCCCTTTACCGCCGAGCTCTGTAAGAATCAGCACCGCTATGGCTTAATGCCCCTTTACCAAAAAAGTCACATAGTCTATCTTGTCTTTTCAGACATGGACGCCGCCCACCACCGCCACTGGCCAGACGTGCTGAAGGTGGTCGCCGGGTGCCATATCTCCCTCTTCCAGATGCCCCTCCCCGAGGATGCAGTGCAGCTGGGGGGCTCCATGAGTCTCCACGGTAACCACATGACCCTGGCCTGCTTCCACGGACCTAACTTCCGGTCCAAGTCCTGGGCCCTTTTTCACCTGGAGGAGCCTAACATTGCCTTCTGGACCGAGGCGCAGAAGATTCTGGAGGACGGTGAGTGTGTGGGCCACCTGGTTTAAATCACGTTAGCTTAGCACTGATAGTGTGTGGGCCACCTGGGTTAAATCACGTTAGCTTAGCACTGATGCTAAGGGTTATCCACCAGGCCACATTTAAACATCACTTATGAATTTGCTCTCGTGTGATAAGTAAATATGGGTGAACATCTGTCAAAAATGTTTTTTTGTATAATACATCCACAGAGCTTGATGAATGATGCAGAATAAAATCACTTTTTCCTAAAAATAAATACTGATTATAAATGTATCATTGCAAAAATTGTTTTACGGGCCTTAAAAGAATGCAGCGTTTCTCTCTGTCTGAGAAGTCAGAGTTTGGTTCCCGGTGTTGTGCCGTTCGTTTTTCGGCTCCTCTGCAGATCTCTTTCTCTCCTTCACTATAAACGCGCTAGCTAAGCTACGGGATATGCTATGAGCCCCTGCAGATCTCTCTCCCTCCTTCACTATAAACAAGCTAGCTAAGCTACGGGATATGCTATGAGCCCCTGCAGATCTCTCTCTCTCCTTCACTATAAACGCGCTAGCTAAGCTACGCGATATGCTATGAGCCCCTACAGATCTCTCTCCCTCCTTCACTATAAACAAGCTAGCTAAGCTACGGGATATGCTATGAGCCCCTGCAGATCTCTCTCCCTTCTTCACTATAAACACGCTAGCTAAGCTACGCGATATGCTATGAGCCCCTACAGATCTCTCTCCCTCCTTCACTATAAACACGCTAGCTAAGCTACGCGATATGCTATGAGCCCCTGCAGATCTCTCTCCCTCCTTCACTATAAACACGCTAGCTAAGCTACGGGATATGCTATGAGCCCCTGCAGATCTCTCTCCCTCCTTCACTATAAACACGCTAGCTAAGCTACGCGATATGCTATGAGCCCCTGCAGATCTCTGTCCCTCCTTCACTATAAACAAGCTAGCTAAGCTACGCGATATGCTATGAGCCCCTGCAGATCTCTCTCCCTCCTTCACTATAAACGCGCTAGCTAAGCTACGCGATATGCTATGAGCCCCTGCAGATCTCTCTCCCTCCTTCACTATAAACGCGCTAGCTAAGCTACGCGATATGCTATGAGCCCCTGCAGATCTCTCTCCCTCCTTCACTATAAACGCGCTAGCTAAGCTACGCGATATGCTATGAGCCCCTGCAGATCTCTCTCCCTCCTTCACTATAAACAAGCTAGCTAAGCTACGCGATATGCTATGAGCCCCTGCAGATCTCTCTCCCTTCTTCACTATAAACGCGCTAGCTAAGCTACGCGATATGCTATGAGCCCCTGCAGATCTCTCTCCCTCCTTCACTATAAACACGCTAGCTAAGCTACGCGATATGCTATGAGCCCCTGCAGATCTCTCTCCCTTCTTCTCTATAAACGTGCTAGCTAAGCTGCGCGATATGCTATGAGCCCCTGCAGATCTCTCTCCCTCCTTCACTATAAACACGCTAGCTAAGCTACGCGATATGCTATGAGCCCCTGCAGATCTCTCTCCCTCCTTCACTATAAACACGCTAGCTAAGCTACGCGATATGCTATGAGCCCCTGCAGATCTCTCTCCCTCCTTCACTATAAACAAGCTAGCTAAGCTACGCGATATGCTATGAGCCCCCTCCTTCACTATAAACACGCTAGCTAAGCTACGGGATATGCTATGAGCCCCTGCAGATCTCTCTCCCTCCTTCACTATAAACACGCTAGCTAAGCTACGCGATATGCTATGAGCCCCTGCAGATCTCTGTCCCTCCTTCACTATAAACAAGCTAGCTAAGCTACGCGATATGCTATGAGCCCCTGCAGATCTCTCTCCCTCCTTCACTATAAACGTGCTAGCTAAGCTACGCGATATGCTATGAGCCCCTGCAGATCTCTCTCCCTCCTTCACTATAAACGCGCTAGCTAAGCTACGCGATATGCTATGAGCCCCTGCAGATCTCTCTCCCTCCTTCACTATAAACACGCTAGCTAAGCTACGCGATATGCTATGAGCCCCTGCAGATCTCTGTCCCTCCTTCACTATAAACAAGCTAGCTAAGCTACGCGATATGCTATGAGCCCCTGCAGATCTCTCTCCTTCACTATAAACGCGCTAGCTAAGCTACGGGATATGCTATGAGCCCCTACAGATCTCTCTCCCTCCTTCACTATAAACACGCTAGCTAAGCTACGTGATATGCTATGAGCCCCTGCAGATCTCTCTCACTCCTTCACTATAAACACGCTAGCTAAGCTACGCGATATGCTATGAGCCCCTACAGATCTCTCTCCCTCCTTCACTATAAACAGGCTAGCTAAGCTACATGATATGCTATGAGCCCCTGCAGATCTCTCTCTCTCCTTCACTATAAACGCGCTAGCTAAGCTACGGGATATGCTATGAGCCCCTACAGATCTCTCTCCCTCCTTCACTATAAACACGCTAGCTAAGCTACGTGATATGCTATGAGCCCCTACAGATCTCTCTCCCTCCTTCTCTATAAACAGGCTAGCTAAGCTACGCGATATGCTATGAGCCCCTACAGATCTCTCTCCCTCCTTCACTATAAACAGGCTAGCTAAGCTACGTGATATGCTATGAGCCCCTGCAGATCTCTCTCCCTCCTTCACTATAAACAGGCTAGCTAAGCTACATGATATGCTATGAGCCCCTACAGATCTCTCTCCCTCCTTCACTATAAACAGGCTAGCTAAGCTACATGATATGCTATGAGCCCCTACAGATCTCTCTCCCTCCTTCACTATAAACAGGCTAGCTAAGCTACGTGATATGCTATGAGCCCCTACAGATCTCTCTCCCTCCTTCACTATAAACAGGCTAGCTAAGCTACGTGATATGCTATGAGCCCCTGCAGATCTCTCTCCCTCCTTCACTATAAACACGCTAGCTAAGCTACGCGATATGCTATGAGCCCCTACAGATCTCTCTCCCTCCTTCACTATAAACATGCTAGCTAAGCTACGGGATATGCTATGAGCCCCTACAGATCTCTCTCCCTCCTTCTCTATAAACACGCTAGCTAAGCTACGCGATATGCTATGAGCCCCTGCAGATCTCTCTCCCTCCTTCACTATAAACATGCTAGCTAAGCTACGCGATATGCTATGAGCCCCTACAGATCTCTCTCTCTCCTTCACTATAAATGCGCTAGCTAAGCTACGGGATATGCTATGAGCCCCTACAGATCTCTCTCCCTCCTTCACTATAAACACGCTAGCTAAGCTACGGGATATGCTATGAGCCCCTGCAGATCTCTCTCCCTCCTTCACTATAAACGCGCTAGCTAAGCTACGGGATATGCTATGAGCCCCTACAGATCTCTCTCCCTCCTTCACTATAAACACGCTAGCTAAGCTACGTGATATGCTATGAGCCCCTGCAGATCTCTCTCCCTCCTTCTCTATAAACGCGCTAGCTAAGCTACGCGATATGCTATGAGCCCCTGCAGATCTCTCTCCCTCCTTCACTATAAACACGCTAGCTAAGCTACGCGATATGCTATGAGCCCCTACAGATCTCTCTCCCTCCTTCACTATAAACACGCTAGCTAAGCTACGTGATATGCTATGAGCCCCTGCAGATCTCTCTCCCTCCTTCTCTATAAACGTGCTAGCTAAGCTACGGGATATGCTATGAGCCCCTGCAGATCTCTCTCCCTCCTTCTCTATAAACGTGCTAGCTAAGCTACGGGATATGCTATGAGCCCCTGCAGATCTCTCTCCCTCCTTCACTATAAACGCGCTAGCTAAGCTACGGGATATGCTTTGAGCCCCTGCAGATCTCTCTCCCTCCTTCACTATAAACATGCTAGCTAAGCTACGCGATATGCTATGAGCCCCTACAGATCTCTCTCCCTCCTTCACTATAAACACGCTAGCTAAGCTACGGGATATGCTATGAGCCCCTACAGATCTCTCTCCCTCCTTCACTATAAACGCGCTAGCTAAGCTACGGGATATGCTATGAGCCCCTGCAGATCTCTCTCCCTCCTTCACTATAAACGCGCTAGCTAAGCTACGGGATATGCTATGAGCCCCTACAGATCTCTCTCCCTCCTTCACTATAAACACGCTATCTAAGCTACGGGATATGCTATGAACGCCCTTTGCTTTTCTTTTACTTCATTTCTCCAGTTAAAATGAAAACGATAATGGATTATGGTACGAGGATTGTTGTTGCTGTATTGTTATTAAATGCAATCTTCATATGAGACACTATATCATGCTGTATCTATAGTCTTTAACAATTTATAATAATTAGGCCACACTGTTGGAAAATTATAATTTTGTAAGAAATTTTTTTTTTTGTAAGTCAAATTATTTATTTATTTATTGTTACTTGGATTCAGCAGATATCAGCAGTATTGAAATTAGATCTTGTTCTGAGCCATTTCCTCATCCTCTGAGAGCCATTTTCTTTTCCTCTCCCTGCAGGTTCCAATGATGACTCGACCTACATTGTGCAGACATTAGATTTCCACCTGGGCCACAACACTATGGTCACCAAGCCTTGTGGGGCGCTGGAGAGCCCCATGGCAACCATCACCAAAATCACCCGCAGGAGGCATGAAAACCCGCCCCATGGAGTGGCCAGCGTGAAGGAGTGGTTCAACTACGTCACCGCCATGAGAAACGAAGGTATACAGCGCACTCATCCACCATCCATAGTTCATGGTGCTCACAGTAGTGATCCCCTGTAAGGTTATGATATATTCAGTAACATCACTGTCACCTGTAAAGTTGATATATCCAGTAACATCACTGTCTCCTGTAAGGTTGATATATCCAGTAACATCACTGTCTCCTGTAAGGTTGATATATCCAGTAACATCACTGTCTCCTGTAAGGTTGATATATCCAGTAACATCACTGTCTCCTGTAAGGTTGATATATCCAGTAACATCACTGTCTCCTGTAAGGTTGATATATCCAGTAACATCACTGTCACCTGTAAAGTTAATATATCCAGTAACATTACTGTCGCCTGTAAAGTTGATACATCCAGTAACATCCCTGTCACCTGTAAGGTTGATATGTCCAGTAACATCACTGTCACCTGTAAGGTTGATATATCCAGTAACATCACTGTCATCTTTAAGATTGATATATCCAGTAACATCCCTGTCACCTGTAAGATTGATATATCCAGTAACATCACTGTCACCTGTAAGGTTGATATATCCAGTAACATCACTGTCATCTTTAAGATTGATATATCCAGTAACATCCCTGTCACCTGTAAGATTGATATATCCAGTAACATCCCTGTCACCTGTAAGATTGATATATCCAGTAACATCCCTGTCACCTGTAAGATTGATATATCCAGTAACATCACTGTCACCTGTAAGGTTGATATATCCAGTAACATCACTGTCACCTGTAAGGTTGATATAGTAATAGTTTGGCTGCAGGAGCAATGAATGTCTCAGTTGAGCAAAATGATGCCGCCGGCGGCATGATCACTAGACATCTGCGCAAAGGGGTTAATCTGAGTGTCCTCTCTATTTTAAGAGCTCAACCTCCTGCGAAACGTGGACGCCAACAACCCCGAAAGCGGAGTGGCTACTAAGAGCTCCAGCCTACTGAGTGGCTTTCGGGGATCGTCCAGCTACAACCATGAGTCGGAGACCATTTTTGCCCTACCCAGAATGCAGCTGGATTTCAAATCCATCCATGTGCAGGACCCCGAAGAGCCTTCGCTGACCGGTAAGGCCAGTGTGTGTCGGGTAAGGCCAGTGTGTGTCGGGTAAGGCCAGTGTGTGTCGGGTAAGGCCAGGGTGTGTCGGGTAAGGCCAGGGTGTGTCGGGTAAGGCCAGTGTGTGTCGGGTAAGGCCAGTGTGTGTCGGGTAAGGCCAGTGTGTGTCGGGTAAGGCCAGTGTGTGTCGGGTAAGGCCAGTGTGTGTCGGGTAAGGCCAGTGTGTGTCGGGTAAGGCCAGAGTGTGTGTCGGGTAAGGCCAGTGTGTGTCGGGTAAGGCCAGTGTGTGTCGGGTAAGGCCAGTGTGTGTCGGGTAAGGCCCGTGTGTGTCGGGTAAGGCCAGTGTGTGTCGGGTAAGGCCAATGTGTGTCGGGTAAGGGCCAGTGTGTGTCGGGTAAGGCCAGTGTGTGTCGGGTAAGGCCAGTGTGTGTCGGGTAAGGCCAGTGTGTGTCGGGTAAGGCCAGTGTGTGTCGGGTAAGGCCAGTGTGTGTCGGGTAAGGCCAGTGTGTGTCGGGTAAGGCCAGTGTGTGTCGGGTAAGGCCAGTGTGTGTCGGGTAAGGCCCGTGTGTGTCGGGTAAGGCCAGTGTGTGTCGGGTAAGGCCAGTGTGTGTCGGGTAAGGCCCGAGTGTGTCGGGTAAGGGCCAGTGTGTGACCGGTAAGGCCAGTGTGTGACCGGTAAGGCCAGTGTGTGACGGGTAAGGGCCAGTGTGTGTCGGGTAAGGCCAGGGTGTGTCGGGCCTGAAGTGGGGTGCAAGGTCATGCTGTTCTTCGGAATCCCTCCATCACTAACAACGCTGTGGTCTCCTCCAGACTCCAGTAACAAGCCCAAGGTGGAGTGCAGTGTGGTGACGGAGTTTACTGACCACATCTGCGTTACCATGGACGCCGAGCTGATCATGTTCCTGCATGACCTTGTGTCTGCTTACCTGAAGGAGAAAGAGAAAGGTGAGGCTGGTGGGCTGCTCAAAAAAATCCTCTCAGTAAATTCATTAAAAGGGTCACTGAAAATATGAAGTGGGGTTGGGAAAATGATGTAGCCTCCAGAAAAATGGTAAAAAATTTTGCTCTGTTAGGCTGTCCTGTGGATGCCCTGTTTTAAAATAAATCTCATTGGTCGGTTGATGCAGCTCTCTTTGTTAAAGTGAATCTCATTGGTCGGTTGGTGCAGCTCTCTTTGTTAAAGTGAATCTCATTGGTCGGTCTGTGGAGCTCTCTTTGTTAAAGTGGATCTCATTGGTCGGTCTGTGCAGCTCTCTTCGCCCCACGGATCTTCTCTGCCCGTGCTGGCCAGAAGAGCCCCACTGCCGTCCATGACAGCAACTCCACCGAAAAGAATAAAGACAAGGACAAGGACAAAGAGAAGGACAAAGACAAGGACAAGGAGGATGCCATTAACTACACCACCGTGGACTGGAGGGAGTTCATGTGTAACACCTGGCACCTGGAGCCCACCCTCAGGTAAGCTCCGCCTACTGGAGATCTGAGGGAAACGCAACACTGAACTCTGAGCAAACATGTATACGTACATTCATATATGTACAAATATACATACAAATGCATGCATAAATTCATATATGAACAAATATACCTAAATTCATATATGAACAAATATACATACAAATGCATGCATAAATTCATATATGTACAAATATACATACAAATGCATGCATGAATTCATATATGTACAAATATGCATACATTTATATATGAACAAATATGCATGCATAAATTCATATATGAACAAATATACATACAAATGCATGCATGAATTCATATATGTACAAATATACATACAAATGTATGCATACATTTATATATGTACAAATATACATACAAATGCATGCATAAATTCATATATGAACAAATATAAATGCATGCATAAATTCATATATGAACAAATATAAATGCATGCATACATTCATACATGTACAAATATACATACAAATGCATGCATACATTTATATATGAACAAATATACATACAAATGCATGCATGAATTCATATATGTACAAATATACATACAAATGTATGCATACATTTATATATGTACAAATATACATACAAATGCATGCATACATGTATATATACATGCATAAACACATCCATTTTGTTTCCCAATTTACCAACAAACCTGCACATGTATTTTATATATATATTATATATACATTTTTAATGCCATGGGATATATAGCAGAAGACTAGGTGGTGCTGTGGAGCAGCAACTGGCTTCTTAAATAAAAAATCTTTCTGTTTCTTATGTAAGTGTCTTTATGCCCACGCACATCATCACTCTCACTTTGCTTCCCGATGCTGTTCCGGCCGTTCCCGAAAAATCCCACATGTTTTCCCTTCAGGTTGATTTCCTGGACCGGAAGGAAAATTGACCCAGTGGGGGTGGACTACATCCTGCAGAAGCTTGGCTTCCATCACGCCAGGACTACAATTCCCAAGTGGCTTCAGCGAGGTGTGATGGACCCCCTGGACAAGGTTCTCTCTGTCCTCATAAAGAAAATGGGAACCGCGCTGCAAGATGAGAAGGAAAAGAAAGGAAGAGAGAAAGATGAACATTAACAGCACAGTCTATCGCTCTGTTCCAAGGGTTCATTCAGAATGGAAACACAACACTGGATCTCTCCTAGCTACTGTAAACTGCATTTCCCATAGGCACCCACTGCTACTGCCTGACCATGTGACTTGGAACATACATGTTTACTGTGGTGCATGCTGCCACCGTATGGAGTTGTGACCCAAGGTGTTGCACAACTGTTGTATTATGTATATTTTGAACAGAAAGTAGGGATTTCATGTTACGTGGCTGCTTAGACTTTTTTTTTAATGATACGTGCAATAGACTAATGTATATAAAATAACTGTATTGACACTTTAATGTGAATTTGATAAATGTGTTGATTTTAACATAATAAAATCATGGCTGTTATGTGTTGTTTTGATTTGATTCACTTGGTTTTCACCTACAAAATATTGAGAGTTTTGTTTATCAGTGAATTCAGTTCTACTCCATCACTGAAGTAGCTGAAATAAAAAATTCAACCCTTTTCTCTTGGGATTGTTTGACTGTAGAAGATGGGGTCAATCTTATACCCCTTTCACACAAATCCCAGGAAAGGCATGGGTTAAACACAGGTTCAACCCACACTTGACCCATTCACACGACACTATGGTCATGGGTAATTCCCGGGTCGTCACCATTCACACAAGACCCGGGTCCGCAAGTTTACTTCTCTATACGTTCCCTTTTTTTTCTGTTAATACAGCTAGTTTGGTAGCCAGCTGGCTAGTGGATACAATGCAGCCATTACACTGGCTTAACCCAGCATGTTAACTCCTGATTCAACCCAGCATGTTAACTCCTGATTCAACCCAGCATGTTAACTCCTGATTCAACCCAGCATGTTAACTCCTGATTCAATAGCACAGTGATGTGCTCCAAATCTTACAAATGCTTTTATGTAAACTGTGGCAAAATGTTTTCAGTAATGTTGGTTGTTATTTCATAGTTATTCGCTGTTACAGAGCGTATTTACCTGTGACGACTATGCAATCCTCTTCCTATGTGAATATAGCTGTGAATCAATAGCGAAGATAATTCCAGAGTTGTTTGGTTCTAATATGCATTCACACGAATAGCCTACAGTTTCCATTATTTATATAAAAGTTTCGGAACATGGTTTCTGCACAAGTTAAAGATAACGATAATGAGGGTCAGTCAGATAGCCGCGCTACATGGAGTAAACCGTGCGGTCAGATAGCCGCGCTGCTTTGAGTAACCCGTGCGGTCAGATAGCCCTGCTGCTTTGCCGCGAACCCCCGTAGATCCCCGGTCGTGAGCCGTGTTGAGGAACCCGGTCGACCCCCCCGTTCACAATGAGTTCACACACGGTCCCCAGGCCGTTTGACCCCCGCAGGTTGACCGTTAGGCGTTTTGATTTTTTTTGATTCAAGCGACTGAGAAGGGCAAAAAAAACAAAAACCAAAAAAAAAAACCGCAAAAAAAAAAAAAAACGTCACGCTTTCAGTCAGTCACAAAAAAAAAGAATCATGACGTGAACCCTACCCTGGGGAAAACAACGTGTGTGGTGGTGTGTGATTAAAATGTACATCTCACTTGTGGCTGGGTTTGCTAACTAAAGAAAAACAAATGTTCTTCATCATCACACCCCCCACCGTGTGTGTGTCTGTGTGATTACCATGTACTTGCACTTGTGGCTGGTTTGCTGCCTTAAAGAGAGAATCATCAGACAGAGGCACCACCCTGTGGCTCAGTCTGTGTGTGAAGATGGAGTCCCCAGAGAGCACACCTGTGTGAGTAACCTGTGGGTGAAGATGGAGTCCAGAGGAGCACACCTGTGGCTCAGTCCTGTGGGTGAAGATGGAGTCCAGAGGAGCACACCTGTGGTTCAGTCCTGTGGGTGAAGATGGAGTCCAGAGGAGCACACCTGTGGTTCAGTCCTGTGGGTGAAGATGGAGTCCAGAGGAGCGCACCTGTGGCTCAGTCCTGTGGGTGAAGATGGAGTCCAGAGGAGCACACCTGTGGCTCAGTCCTGTGTGTGAAGATGGAGTCCAGAGGAACACACCTGTGGTTCAGTCCTGTGGGTGAAGATGGAGTCCAGAGGAACACACCTGTGGTTCAGTCCTGTGGGTGAAGATGGAGTCCAGAGGAGCACACCTGTGGTTCAGTCCTGTGGGTGAAGATGGAGTCCAGAGGAGCACACCTGTGGTTCAGTCCTGTGGGTGAAGATGGAGTCCAGAGGAACACACCTGTGGTTCAGTCCTGTGGGTGAAGATGGAGTCCAGAGGAGCACACCTGTGGTTCAGTCCTGTGGGTGAAGATGGAGTCCAGAGGAGCACACCTGTGGTTCAGTCCTGTGGGTGAAGATGGAGTCCAGAGGAACACACCTGTGGTTCAGTCCTGTGGGTGAAGATGGAGTCCAGAGGAGCACACCTGTGGTTCAGTCCTGTGGGTGAAGATGGAGTCCAGAGGAACACACCTGTGGTTCAGTCCTGTGGGTGAAGATGGAGTCCAGAGGAGCACACCTGTGGTTCAGTCCTGTGGGTGAAGATGGAGTCCAGAGGAACACACCTGTGGTTCAGTCCTGTGGGTGAAGATGGAGTCCAGAGGAGCACACCTGTGGTTCAGTCCTGTGGGTGAAGATGGAGTCCAGAGGAACACACCTGTGGTTCAGTCCTGTGGGTGAAGATGGAGTCCAGAGGAGCACACCTGTGGTTCAGTCCTGTGGGTGAAGATGGAGTCCAGAGGAGCACATCTGTGGCTCAGTCCTGTGGGTGAAGATGGAGTCCAGAGGAGCACACCTGTGGTTCAGTCCTGTGGGTGAAGATGGAGTCCAGAGGAACACACCTGTGGTTCAGTCCTGTGGGTGAAGATGGAGTCCAGAGGAGCACACCTGTGGTTCAGTCCTGTGGGTGAAGATGGAGTCCAGAGGAACACACCTGTGGTTCAGTCCTGTGGGTGAAGATGGAGTCCAGAGGAGCACACCTGTGGTTCAGTCCTGTGGGTGAAGATGGAGTCCAGAGGAACACACCTGTGGCTCAGTCCTGTGGGTGAAGATGGAGTCCAGAGGAGCACACCTGTGGTTCAGTCCTGTGGGTGAAGATGGAGTCCAGAGGAGCACACCTGTGGTTCAGTCCTGTGGGTGAAGATGGAGTCCAGAGGAGCACACCTGTGGTTCAGTCCTGTGGGTGAAGATGGAGTCCAGAGGAACACACCTGTGGTTCAGTCCTGTGGGTGAAGATGGAGTCCAGAGGAGCACACCTGTGGTTCAGTCCTGTGGGTGAAGATGGAGTCCAGAGGAACACACCTGTGGTTCAGTCCTGTGGGTGAAGATGGAGTCCAGAGGAACACACCTGTGGTTCAGTCCTGTGGGTGAAGATGGAGTCCAGAGGAGCACACCTGTGGTTCAGTCCTGTGGGTGAAGATGGAGTCCAGAGGAACACACCTGTGGCTCAGTCCTGTGGGTGAAGATGGAGTCCAGAGGAGCACACCTGTGGTTCAGTCCTGTGGGTGAAGATGGAGTCCAGAGGAGCACACCTGTGGTTCAGTCCTGTGGGTGAAGATGGAGTCCAGAGGAGCACACCTGTGGTTCAGTCCTGTGGGTGAAGATGGAGTCCAGAGGAACACACCTGTGGTTCAGTCCTGTGGGTGAAGATGGAGTCCAGAGGAGCACACCTGTGGTTCAGTCCTCTGGGTGAAGATGGAGTCCAGAGGAACACACCTGTGGTTCAGTCCTGTGGGTGAAGATGGAGTCCAGAGGAACACACCTACAGCTGTAACGATCAACATAATTATTCAGAGCAATTAGTCTACTGCTGTATCAGTTCAGTGAGCGATGGCTGGTTTATTTAGGCACTTATGTGCTATTCATTCACCTTCGAGCAAAAAATTACAATGTATACAATATATACAACCAACACTCTTTAAATATATACAGTGGTGTTCAAATAAATAGCAGTGCATTATGCAAACATTTTGAATAGCTTTTAGTTCCATATTTAAAATGTAGTGGAAACATTACACATTCAATTCCAAATCAAAGCATTAACACATTTTATCAAGTCTGCGTTATTCTTTTACAGAAAGCAAAGAAAAGGACTATTCATCTGTTCAAAAAAAATAGTGTTGACATTTTTCTCTTCAAACTCAAACACTTACTGTATAAACTGAAGAAATTTTTCAAGATTTAACTTTAAATTACTGAACTAATATTTAGTTGCATAACCATTGTTTTTGATAACTGCTGCGCATCTGCGTTGCATCGAGTCAGCCAACTTCTGGCACCTAGAAACAGTTATTTCAGCCCAGGATGAACAAACTACATTCCACAGTTCCTGTGAATTTTTGGGTTTTGCTTCAGAAACTGCATTTTTAATGTCACCCCACAAGTTTTCAATGGGGTTGAGGTCGGGGGATTGAGCTGGCCACTCCATTACCTCAATCCTTTTTGTCTGGAAGTAAGATGTTGCTCGCTTACTCGTGTGTTTGGGGTTGTTGTCTTGTTGAAACACCCATTTCAGGGGCATTTCCTCTTCGGCATACAGCAACATAATCTCTTCAAGTATTTTGATGTATCAAACTGATCCATGATCCCTGGTATACGATAAATAGGCCCAACACCGTAGTGTGCCCATACCATGATTTTTGTGCCACCATGCTTCGCTGTCTTCACAGTGTACTGTGGCTTGAATTCAGTACCCGTGGGGGAGGGGGGGGGGGGATTCACTAGACCCAAAAAGAACAATTTTACTCTCATCAGTCCACAGAATGTTACGCCATTTCTCTTTGGGCCAATCGATGTGTTCCTTGGCAAATTTTAACTAATGCCGTTTTTTCAACAATGGTGCTTCACGGGGGCTTCTTGCTGATAGCTTTGCTTCGATCAAACGTCTTCTGACTAACAGCACTTACAGGTAATTTTACATCATCTTTGATCTTTCTGGAGGTGATGATTGGCTGAATCTTCTATTTTTTTTTTGCCATTCTGACTATTCTTCGATCCGTTTTAACAGTAGTTGCTTGTTTTCTTCCGCGTGTTTCAGGTTTTTGTTGCCATTTTAAAACATTTGAGATCTTTTTAGCTGAGCATCCTATAATTTGCTGCACTTCTTTATACATTTTTCACTCTCCAATCAACTTTTTAATCAAATTACGTTGTTCCTCTGAACATGGAACGGCCCATTTTACTTAGCAATTCAGAAGGAAATATATTTTATAACAATGTGTGAAACATTTGCTTCCCTTCTTCCTTAATAAAGGACAATTTGTCACAGAATGAATGAATTCTCTAATTAAACTCCACACTGCTATTATTTTGAACACGCCCCTTTCAATGAATGAGTCAATTACTCAGTACAAGGAGCGTACATGTCATGACAGTTGGGTCTGTTGTTTTTCTATTACACTACTACATCTACAAGTAAATTATTTGCCATGCAGAAATATCGCTACTACCAATAACAGTGGTTCATCAGGTTACTGATGTTGTACTGCTATTCTTTTTAACACAACTGTGCAACCAACACTCTTTAAATATATACAACCAACACTCTTTAAATATATACAACCAACACTCTTTAAATATATACAACCAACACTCTTTAAATATATACAACCAACACTCTTTAAATATATACAACCAACACTCTTTAAATATATACAACCAACACTCTTTAAATATATACAACCAACACTCTTTAAATATATACAACCAACACTCTTTAAATATATACAACCAACACTCTTTAAATATATACAACCAACACTATGAGGGAAGGAGGGAGATGGAAATTAACAAATTCGTCAACATCTTGTGTCGTGATGTGGCCACCAGCAGCTTGTTTGAACACAGCAAAACAAACCTCACAAACCCGCCCATTCCTGAGCAACGGTGCAGCCCGTCGTACATCACCGAGCAGGGCTAGAGCCACACCCGCTAATGGGACATTACAGGCAAGAGAAGAGCCCATGTTAGCACTGTGTAATGCTACATCTCCTATGTAAGGACAGTGTGATATGAGCCCATGTTAGCACTGTGAGGCTACATCTCATATGTAAGGACAGTGTGATATGAGCCCATGTTAGCACTGTGAGGCTACATCCGTTTCTGTGATATTATCATGAGTCTGTCTGATATTAACATGAGTCTGTGTCTGATATTATCATGAGTCTGTGTCTGATATTATCATGAGTCTGTTTGATATTAACATGAGTCTGTGTCTGTGATATTATCATGAGTCTGTGTCTGATATTATCATGAGTCTGTGTCTGATATTATCATGTGTCTGTGATATTAACACGAGTCTGTGTCTGTGATATTAACATGAGTCTGTGTCTGAGATATTATCATGAGTCTGTGTCTGATATTATCATGAGTCTGTGTCTGATATTATCATGTGTCTGTGATATTAACACGAGTCTGTGTCTGTGATATTAACATGAGTCTGTGTCTGTGATATTATCATGAGTCTGTGTCTGATATTATCATGTGTCTGTGATATTAACACGAGTCTGTGTCTGTGATATTATCATGAGTCTGTTTGATATTATCATGTGTCTGTGATATTAACATGAGTCTGTGTCTGTGATATTATCATGAGTTTGTGTCTGTGATATTAACATGAGTCTGTGTCTGAGATATTATCATGAGTCTGTGTCTGATATTATCATGAGTCTGTGTCTGATATTATCATGTGTCTGTGATATTAACACGAGTCTGTGTCTGTGATATTAACATGAGTCTGTGTCTGTGATATTATCATGAGTCTGTGTCTGATATTATCATGTGTCTGTGATATTAACACGAGTCTGTGTCTGTGATATTATCATGAGTCTGTTTGATATTATCATGTGTCTGTGATATTAACATGAGTCTGTGTCTGTGATATTATCATGAGTTTGTGTCTGTGATATTATCATGAGTCTGTGTCTGATATTATCATGAGTCTGTGTCTGATATTATCATGAGTTTGTGTCTGTGATATTATCATGAATCTGTGTCTGATATTATCATCAGTCTGTGTCTGATATTATCATGAGTCTGTGTCTGTGATATTATCATGAGTTTGTGTCTGTGATATTATCATGAGTCTGTGTCTGTGATATTATCATGAGTCTGTTTGATATTATCATGTGTCTGTGATATTATCATGAGTTTGTGTCTGTGATATTATCATGAGTTTGTGTCTGTGATATTATCATGAGTTTGTGTCTGTGATATTATCATGAGTCTGTGTCTGTGATATTATCATGAGTCTGTTTTATATTATCATGTGTCTGTGATATTATCATGAGTTTGTGTCTGTGATATTATCATGAGTCTGTGTCTGTGATATTATCATGAGTTTGTGTCTGTGATATTATCATGAGTTTGTGTCTGTGATATTATCATGAGTTTGTGTCTGTGATATTATCATGAGTTTGTGTCTGTGATATTATCATGAGTTTGTGTCTGTGATATTATCATGAGTTTGTGTCTGTGATATTATCATGAGTCTGTGTCTGTGATATTATCATGAGTTTGTGTCTGTGATATTATCATGAGTTTGTGTCTGTGATATTATCATGAGTCTGTGTCTGTGATATTATCATGAGTTTGTGTCTGTGATATTATCATGAGTTTGTGTCTGTGATATTATCATGAGTTTGTGTCTGTGATATTATCATGAGTTTGTGTCTGTGATATTATCATGAGTTTGTGTCTGTGATATTATCATGAGTCTGTGTCTGTGATATTATCATGAGTTTGTGTCTGTGATATTATCATGAGTTTGTGTCTGTGATATTATCATGAGTTTGTGTCTGTGATATTATCATGAGTTTGTGTCTGTGATATTATCATGAGTCTGTGTCTGTGATATTATCATGAGTTTGTGTCTGTGATATTATCATGAGTTTGTGTCTGTGATATTATCATGAGTCTGTGTCTGTGATATTATCATGAGTTTGTGTCTGTGATATTATCATGAGTTTGTGTCTGTGATATTATCATGAGTTTGTGTCTGTGATATTATCATGAGTTTGTGTCTGTGATATTATCATGAGTTTGTGTCTGTGATATTATCATGAGTTTGTGTCTGTGATATTATCATGAGTTTGTGTCTGTGATATTATCATGAGTCTGTGTCTGTGATATTATCATGAGTTTGTGTCTGTGATATTATCATGAGTTTGTGTCTGTGATATTAACATGTGTCTGCATCTGTCATATTAACTCTGTTTTGTAGCAGTGAACTGGAATTGACTGTTTTCTCACAGTTCAGTTTGTCAGTCAATGCTTTTTGGCTGATCTTATCTTTTGGTTTCCTGTTGTAGTAAAAGTGTTTTTTTTTAAGTCGCATGAACACAGAGTGTGACATGAGAAAGCAAACCGCCGCCTCTTCACAGAATAATGTTTTCGGAAACATTTTGAGACTTAAAAATGTGACCAACGGCGATGTGACCAACGGCGATGTGACCAAAGGCGATGTCTCTGTTGTTTATCAGGGTTTAACACTCAATACAGCTTAAGATGCCTTCTTAAGATACAGTTTATTTCTGTAGTATATCAACAATGCACTTCATTTTTTCCGTTTATTTAATTAAAATGTTGAATTAAACTTTGATATTTTGACTTATCAGAATATGGTATGTATTTGTTAAGTGTATTGTTGTGGCAATTAATCACATATTTTGCAATATAAATGTAGCACCCTGTGTCAAAGTATAGATTCTTACATTTTTCACAATTTATTTCAGTTATTCAGTGCAAAAAATGTTGCCTTGAATTGCTTGAATTGTAAAATGTTTAAAAATGTATTTGGTTTGATATAAGAGTAGAGGTCTGATATACTTTCAAGCCTTTATTTCTTGTAATTTTGATGATTATGGCTTACAGCTAATGAAAACCCAAATTCAGTGTCTCAGAAAATTAGAATATTACATAAGATCAATAAAAAAGGATATTTTAAACTGAAATGTCAGCCTTCTGAAAAGTATGTTCATTTCTATGCACTCAATACTTGGTTGGGGCTCCTTTTGCATGAATTACTGCATCAATGTGGCGTGGCATGGAGGCGATCAGCCTGTGGCACTGCTGAGGTGTAATGGAAGCCCAGGTTTCTTTGATAGCGGCCTTCAGGTCGTCTGCATTGTTGGGTCTGGTGTCTCTCATCTTCATCTTGACAATACCCCATAGATTCTCGATGGGGTTCAGGTCAGGCGAGTTTGCTGGCCAATCAAGCACAGTAATACCATGGTCATTGAACCAGCTTTTGGTACTTTTGGCAGTGTGGGCAGGTGCCAAGTCCTGCTGGAAAATGAAATCAGCATCTCCATAAAGCTTGTCAGCAGAAGGAAGCATGAAGTGCTCTAAAATTTCCTGGTAGATGGCTGCGTTGACTGTGGACTTCAGAAAACACACTAGACATGGCACCCCAAATCATCACTGACTGTGGAAACTTCACACTGGACTCCAAGCAACATGGATTCTGTGCCTCTCCACTCTTCCTCCAGACTCTGGGACCTTGATTTCCAAATTAAATGCTAAATTTACTTTCATCTGAAAAGAGGACTTTGGACCACTGAGCAACAGTCCAGTTCTTTTTCTCCTTAGCCTTTTCTCCGTTGTCTCCGGTTCAGGAGTGGCTTGACACGAGGAATGAACTGATCTCTATGAGAATTGGGGGGTGAGACTAGATTCAGCTGTAAATTACGCTGGTACAGTATGGAACACATGACTGGCGAAATGGCTGTAAGTCATCAAGGGTCTAAGGTATCAAACGAGCCCCAAACCATCACTCTGCGGCCAGATATGGAGTAGATGTGGATGGATCCCTTTAAGGGTTGTTTCTCCTGACTTTTTCCCCCATAGAGTTCTATGGGAAAATGAGTCAGGAGAAATAACCCTTGCAGTGATCCATCCACATCTACTCCATATCTGGCAACAGAGTGATGGTTTGGGGCTCGTTCGATAGCTCAGACCCTTGATGACTTACAGCCATTTAGCCAGCCATGTGTTCCATAGTGTACCAGTGTAATTTACAGCTGAATCTAGTCGCACCCCCCAATTCCCATAGAGATCAGTTCAAATGCAGAGAGGTTATAGTATCGCTTGTAACAGTACCTGAAAATAAGATATCGAGAGTCTTTTGATGTTGATTGGTAACAGACTTCAGGAAGTAACAGCATGCAAAGGATATGTGACCAAATATTAAATATGATACTTTAAAAATATGTTAAAGCAAAATATTCAAATTTTCTGAGACACTGAATTTTGGGTTTCATTAGCTGTAAGCCATAATCATCAAAATTACAAGAAATAAAGGCTTGAAATATTTCACTCTATGTGTAATGAATCTATATAATATATGAGTTTCACTTTCTGAAATGAGTGACAAAAAATATTGAACTTTTTCAAGATATTCAAATTTTTTGAGCTGCACCTGTATATATATTTTTTCAATCAACGAATGTACTAATAAAAACTATAGAATGTTATTTTTCTGACAATGGCCTGCATTTCTGCATATTACAATACATTGCCCTGCTTGGACTATTGTTTATCTACCTCAGACTGTAACCTGCCCATCCCATTGTATGGTTGGCAATGATAGATCCCTCATTGCATTTCTGTTATCATTCACTCTATTAGCCCAGGCTCACCAGCGAAGGATGGGGTCCCCCTGTGTAGCCCCTTACTTTACACCGGGCCGGCCAGCGGAGGATGGGGTCCCCCTGTGTAGCCCCTTACTTTACACCGGGCCGGCCAGCGGAGGATGGAGTCCCCCTGTGTAGCCCCTTACTTTACACCAGGCCGGCCAGCGGAGGATGGGGTCCCCCAAAAAGCCCCTTACTTTACACTGGGCCGGCCAGCGGAAAATGGCGTGCATGTCATCATCAGTTCAGGGAGGCTGGGAAATCCCCTGTTTGCTGCTGTTGTTCTTATGTCAAGGAAAATTGGACAAGGTGTATGTTCCTGGTTGATGTCGGAAACAAATATACACGTGTGTCATCTGGCCCACAGAAGCACGTTCTGAAATTATTTCAGTTTAAGTAAATCAAACACTCATTCTGAAGGCCTTTCAGTTCATTAAAATGTTTAATGGATTAAAAAATGAATGGCAGTCACAATGTAATATACAAATACATTTTTAGCAATAAATAAATAAATAAATAAACATAGTAATACATTTTTATATTTAAATACAAATTGTCATATTTCTCACAGTTTTTAAATGTTAGAGTCTCTGTCAAAACACATTCAAGTGTCAAAAATTATTAGGAAAAATTGTAATATATGAACAGGTGGATTTTATCTAAACTTTCATTTAGATTATTTCACAGTCACTAAATCCAGTACAATCAGCCAGTGGACCGTGAAGGAGAAGTTGCTCTTCCTCTTATAAAGAGCACATGGCAAATGTATACAGTGTTTTGTTTTTTTTCAATTTAGATACATTAAATGTTTTCAGGTACATTAATCTGGAATTAAAACTTTAAGCTTTAATTCCATTCTATTAATCAAGTTGCAATTGCTATTTAGAGGTCAATATTAAAAGCCTGAATCCAAATCTTAAATAATAAAAACACAATGTGCCACAGGATTAAAATCACATGGCTAAATGTAGACCTGTTTGCAGACCCACTTATTTTCACTGAGCATTGAGGATTTTTACAGCCTGAGCCAGACGTGCTCTACAACAGGATGAGAGAGAAGCAGATATACACACCTCATATACACACCTCATATACACGGCATATAAAAGTAAATACTGCTTTTCTATTCATCACGTCCCCGCACTAGAAGCCTCTGGATTCCTGTTCAGATATGCCTTGAGAACAATCAGTCTAATCTGGAATTTTGCCTCTGGCTAATTAACACAAATATTTTTAATAGTTGTGTTCCATTGTTAGAGTATTTCTAAAAATATATTTTCAAAAGTATTACACCATGAGTGATGAGCTCTGATAGAATGTTAGGATGAAGTTATGTCGCTGCCTCTATATTTGCTTTCTGAAATCAGTCACAGACTGTTGATCTTCTGGACTACGCTCCGGAAGGCCGCTCTGTAGTCCTCAAAACTTCCTGGCCTTCCCTGACATGGCTTGCTTGCGGGGTCCTGTAAAAACTGAAAAAACTGAATTAATATTCCCAAAAAAGAAAACGCAACCATCATCTGCAGAACCCCCCCCCCCCAAGGATGTGATACTTACAATGATTTTTAACAAAGTTGCTCCTCGTCTAATGACAAAAACTGCATCTAAAACATTCGTTTTTGTGTCGTCTTTTATAGTGCAGTTCTTTCCAATGCTCTCTAGTTGATTGATGAAGCAGTGCAGAGATGAGTTTTGGTCCTGTTAAAGAAAGAACACAGCATTGGCCTGGTACTCTATGGGGCTCTGTGGGGGTTCTCAGTACAATCCTGTGGTTTGGCTTTCTCTGCACAGGCAAAACTATTTCCTTTGCTTTAGCTTGGTTTGTGTGTGACTGCGCTATGCACTAACAATGTGTGTGTGTGTGTGTGCGTGTGTATATGGAGAGTGATTGGTTTGTGTGTGACTGCGCTATGCACTAACAATGTGTGTGTGTGTGTGTGTGTGCGTGTGTATATGGAGAGTGATTGGTTTGTGTGTGACTGCGCTATGCACTAACAATGTGTGTGTGTGTGTGTGTGTGTGCGTGTGTATATGGAGAGTGATTGGTTTGTGTGTGACTGCGCTATGCACTAACACTGTGTGTGTGTGTGTGTGTGTGTGTGTGTGTGTGCGTGTGTATATGGAGAGTGATTGGTTTGTGTGTGACTGTGCTATGCACTTACACTGTGTGTGTGTGTGTGTGTGTGTGTGTGCGTGTGTATATGGAGAGTGATTGGTTTGTGTGTGACTGCGCTATGCACTGCGTGCGTGTGTGTGGAGTGATTGGCAGTGGCTAAGTGTGGCTCTCTGGCTATGCTTATGGTGTGCTTATATTTTGTACACTGAGTACTGAGGCCTGCAGCTTAACCATACTCGTGTTCAATAGTCTACTTGAAGGTAAATAACTTGTAGTAAACTGATTACACACTTTGTGACCCTCTCTTTGATCTTGCAGGCACAGGTGAAGGTGCTTACCTTATTGTCCGGGAGAAGGAAGTCCGTTCCGTTCTGAAATTTTTTTTCAAATAATGGGAGTTAATTCAGCAAATGAGTGTAAATCACAAATTTTACAACATTTAAATGACATTAGCCAAAAATCCACTTACGCAAACAAACTTCATATTCAGGTTCTCCAGCAGACGCTCTCCAATGACAAGAGCTCTAGTTGGAGCTCCCAGAGCAGAAGTGGCCAGGAGCAGACACAGAGCGCTAAGCCCCAGAAAGGTCTTCACGTAATTGCTCTGCATGTTTGTGTGAGTTCCAGGCGCTGAAGATCGGTGAGTTAAGGTAGTTCAGAGTGTCTGTATTAATTCGGGTTTGAGCAAAATTTTATTTATACCGTTTTGAGCATGGAAAAGAGCAGGTGGGTAGAGGTAAAAGTTTGGGTGTGTGTGTGTGTGTGTGAGTTTTTCCAAACGATGACTCGGTTGAGGAATTTGTGCCACAGGATGGTGGAGTCCCCATCGCGTCGCAGAGTCAGTGTGGTTTCCACTCCCTCTCAGTGCAGCCCTGGGTTTAGGAGCAGAACTTTAATGCTGATATTACTGCAGGAAGGGAACAATCTCCCCTTAAGCCCCCTTAACAGATTAGAACAGCAGTTCCAGGGAGCCGTGGTTTAACCCCTACAGTTTACCCCAGTGTATCTGTGAGAGAGACCAGGGGGGCTTTTACACTGCAGTTTACCCCAGTGTACATGTGAGAGAGACCAGGGGGGCTTTTACACTGCAGTTTACCCCAGTGTACCTGTGAGAGAGACCAGGGGGGCTTTTACACTGCAGTTTACCCCAGTGTACCTGTGAGAGAGACCAGGGGGGCTTTTACACTGCAGTTTACCCCAGTGTACCTGTGAGAGAGACCAGGGGGGCTTTTACACTGCAGTTTACCTCAGTGTACATGTGAGAGAGACCAGGGGGGCTTTTACACTGCAGTTTACCTCAGTGTACATGTGAGAGAGACCAGGGGGGCTTTTGCACTGCAGTTTACCCCAGTGTACCTGTGAGAGAGACCAGGGGGGCTTTTACACTGCAGTTTACCTCAGTGTACATGTGAGAGAGACCAGGGGGGCTTTTGCACTGCAGTTTACCTCAGTGTACATGTGAGAGAGACCAGGGGGGCTTTTGCACTGCAGTTTACAACAGTGTATCTGTGAGAGAGACCAGGGGGGCTTTTGCACTGCAGTTTACCCCAGTGTACATGTGAGAGAGACCAGGGGGGCTTTTACACTGCAGTTTACCTCAGTGTACATGTGAGAAAGACCAGGGGGGCTTTTACACTGCAGTTTACCCCAGTGTACCTGTGAGAGAGACCAGGGGGGCTTTTACACTGCAGTTTACCTCAGTGTACATGTGAGAGAGACCAGGGGGGCATTTACACTGCAGTTTACCTCAGTGTATCTGTGAGAGAGACCAGGGGGGCTTTTACACTACAGTTTACCCCAGTGTATCTGTGAGAGAGACCAGGGGGGCTTTTACACTGCAGTTTACCCCAGTGTATCTGTGAGAGAGACCAGGGGGGCTTTTACACTGCAGTTTACCCCAGTGTACATGTGAGAGAGACCAGGGGGGCTTTTACACTGCAGTTTACCCCAGTGTATATGTGAGAGAGACCAGGGGGGCTTTTACACTGCAGTTTACCCCAGTGTATCTGTGAGAGAGACCAGGGGGGCTTTTACACTGCAGTTTACCCCAGTGTACCTGTGAGAGAGACCAGGGGGGTTTTACACTGTAGGCAGGTTGCAACAGCCTATTTATTATTAATATATTGTAATATTAATATAATAATTGTATTTATACACATTTTGTATTTAATACGAGGTCTGTAACTACTTAAAATGACTTTGCATAAATAATGGTACTAAAGCATTTTAAATAGAAACATATTATGGCTGTGCCTTTTACGCATGTTTCCAAACACACAAATTTTGATCTCTACAAATTCAGATAAGAAAAAAAATTAAAAGCCAAAATGTTTCTGGAAATGTTCGTAAGCACAGTGATAAATGCTGGGGAAAGGATGTGTGGCAGAGAGGAGCTCGTCTTTGACACGCAAACACACCTTTGGACATGAATCAGAACCACTGGAGTATGTGGGGGAAAGTCCCTGCACTTCTGTTTTCTAACACAATTACTTTGACGTATTTGTTTTATTTACTCACCCCTCACACCAAGAGGTGTGATTACGTAACATTATTTAAATGAATAAATCCACAATGGATGTTTCAGTAGTCAGATGACAGATTTTTTTACATGATGTCACTTTCAAATCTGAGATGAGTTTGAGGGAATTAGACCACTGAGATTTATAAAAGTGTGTATAGTCTAGTCCAGGTGCATTCTCCAGTCCAGGTGTAACACTCTGGGGTATCTGTTTTCCACACACAGTCACCTTCACATCAATTTCACAAACAAACTTTATTTAAATTGCACATGCTAACAAGGTCCTGTCACACCCACTCTTGTTGTTTGAATCTTCTCCTGCATAGGCTGTGGACTTGGACTGAAGCTTCATGTGTTTCAGGCGGCTTTGTCACAAAGCCTTGTGGGAAAAGCACTGTACAAATAAGATTGAATTGATTGGATTGAGTCCCAGAGTTTAATGTTAACCGGCAACAGCTGTTAGGAGTTAATTAAAGGATCTTGGCCTTATGTGGTAATGTCTTTAATATCATTCCAAATACATACATACATTTATATTTCATATGTACATTGCCATGGTAATGTAGACTCGTTTATTTCCATGCTGCTAAGTTTAAATTTACTATAGTGAAGAGATGTGATGGTTTTATCTCAGAATAAATAATTTCGTATTTTGCTAATTGATCGGCAGTTTGCATTGTTACATTTATCTGTAGTGAGTGTGTCATATAAACAATATAATAATGAGTGCGAACATGATGGTATTATAGATTCTATACAATCATTCAGAAGATTCATATCCATAATACATGATGCAGCAGCACTAAAGCACTAAAGCCGGTAAACTACTATAATACTAATTCTGAAAGCATTTAAAGCTTTTCCTGGCTCTAAATGGATACCAGGCCTTCACTGGAAGCCATATTTGTTTGAGGTGGGTGTTTGTAAGTCTGTTAGATTGGGGAAGTTCTAAATTCCATCCAGACATTATCAGCCCTTTATCTAAGTTGACCTTTCTATAGGTCTACTCCCCCTGTTCCACTGCTTATTCGCCTCTCACTGGACAGACATGGCGCTCCTCTAAATTAACCTTAATTATATTTCATTACTGCATTTAGCAGATGCTCTTATCCAGAGCGATTTACACAAAGTTTTTATACATTTTTTAATACATAGCATTACACAGCTGGATGTTTTTACTGAAGCAATTCACCAGGCTCAAGGGTACACCAGCAGTGTCTTACCTGGGAATTGAACCTGCAACCTCTGGGTTACGAGAGCTATTCCCGGTCTTACTCGGTGCAGTTATCCAGCTAACTAATCCTGCTTCATAGTATAACCCCCAGGTGTTAAAGCTACTGTTGTTCTCATCTTCAAATCAGGGAAAAGATTTTCTGATAACGGTGATGTAATGTTGATGTAATGGCAGGACACCCACTCTACATTATAAATTGCAAAGGGAGTACACGTGAGTTCCGATAAAAAATTTTTTATAATTTTGATCTGCTGGCTACTGCTTTATAGAATAGAATAGAATAACTTTTATTTTCCCGCTCGGGAACTTCAGTTGTAGCCACCAGCAGCAACAAAAAAGACATAGACAGTGGGGCAGACCCACAACACACAAACAAACATATCAAATAAAGACATATCAAATAAATATAATAATTGCATTAATCAAACTAATTTAGTGAATTAAAGTGTAATAGCCTACAGCCAAACGTCATGATTAAAAATAGCCCCTGCTGTCCCGAGATGTCCAGTGTTATCAAGCAGTCCAACACACAAACTCTGCTTTCTGACTCTCCTTCATACACGCAGTGCTGCGGTCTCTGTACACTAAAAACGGAGCACCGAACTGCGTCAGCCTTCCCACTCATCACCTCACCCCTCCCCCACATTATCTTCTCCTTTTCCTTCCCTGGTGGTTTTTTGATCGAAGATTGGCTGCAGTCCTAGATCAGTCCCAAAATCTTCAACTCTTATGATAAATTGTGCCCATTGGATATTCTCAAAGCATCCGCAAAGAGACCTGAAATCTGGCTGGCTTTTGAAAATGTGTCCATGCAGTAACCTGATACAATAAATATTGGATTTGTACCCAGGAGCTGAGAGGATTAGTGGGTGAATTCATACATTACATTACAGTTACATTACATTACAGTGACATTACATTCATACCCCAAGACTCCCAAGACGTTCGCCCTCTGAAGCACCCAGTGGACCCATCAGCACCAGGACCGCAGCGCTTTGTCTATTATTAGATCCAGTTGCAGGAAACGTTTGTTACTGGAAATATTGGAGGCCGTTTTACAAGTGGTGGGCGTTTGGCACAGATTACTAAGCGCTGCTGGGGATTCAAATTTTTCAAAAAATTTGGAGGTTAAAAATCAATAAGCTCTTTTTCTCACCTGTAATTTTAGAATACGCATATGGATATTTTCTTCTTCTTCAGGTTTGAACTGACTACAGTAAATAGCTAATAAATTCCAGTCCCTGAAATTAAATATCATTATACATTTTCCTACTTAGTTGCTTCGTATATCCAAGCTTCTGACCAATTGGCTTCATTGATCACAGCCCAGCAGGCATTTTAGGTGCGAAATAAAGAACCAGAACCATCAAAACCCAACACCTTCTTCAAAATTTACTCAAATGTTATTATTTTATGGTTGAATTTAGGTCAGTTGTGAATTATAGTTTTTTTAAACATAGAATCTCTACAATATGGAAAAAGTTGTGAAGTTAAAGTAAAATACAATAAAAGGATTAATAACATTTGAAGGGCTTTGCAGATAGAAGTGAGGAGGGATCTGGGGGTAATAGTGTTACAGATAGAAGTGAGGAGGGATCTGGGGGTAATAGTGTTACAGATAGAAGTGAGGAGGGATCTGGGGGTAATAGTGTTACAGATAGAAGTGAGGAGGGATCTGGGGGTAATAGTGTTACAGATAGAAGTGAGGAGGGATCTGGGGGTAATAGTGTTACAGATAGAAGTGAGGAGGGATCTGGGGGTAATAGTGTTACAGATAGAAGTGAGGAGGGATCTGGGGGTAATAGTGTTACAGATAGAAGTGAGGAGGGATCTGGGGGTAATAGTGTTACAGATAGAAGTGAGGAGGGATAGGGGGGTAATAGTGTTACAGATAGAAGTGAGGAGGGATCTGGGGGTAATAGTGTTACAGATAGAAGTGAGGAGGGATAGGGGGGTAATAGTGTTACAGATAGAAGTGAGGAGGGATAGGGGGGTAATAGTGTTACAGATTGAAGTGAGGAGGGATCTGGGGGTAATAGTGTTACAGATAGAAGTGAGGAGGGATCTGGGGGTAATAGTGTTACAGATAGAAGTGAGGAGGGATCTGGGGGTAATAGTGTTACAGATAGAAGTGAGGAGGGATAGGGGGGTAATAGTGTTACAGATAGAAGTGAGGAGGGATCTGGGGGTAATAGTGTTACAGATAGAAGTGAGGAGGGATCTGGGGGTAATAGTGTTACAGATAGAAGTGAGGAGGGATAGGGGGGTAATAGTGTTACAGATAGAAGTGAGGAGGGATCTGGGGGTAATAGTGTTACAGATAGAAGTGAGGAGGGATAGGGGGGTAATAGTGTTACAGATAGAAGTGAGGAGGGATAGGGGGGTAATAGTGTTACAGATAGAAGTGAGGAGGGATCTGGGGGTAATAGTGTTACAGATAGAAGTGAGGAGGGATAGGGGGGTAATAGTGTTACAGATAGAAGTGAGGAGGGATCGGGGGGTAATAGTGTTACAGATAGAAGTGAGGAGGGATAGGGGGGTAATAGTGTTACAGATAGAAGTGAGGAGGGATCTGGGGGTAATAGTGTTACAGATAGAAGTGAGGAGGGATAGGGGGGTAATAGTGTTACAGATAGAAGTGAGGAGGGATCTGGGGGTAATAGTGTTACAGATAGAAGTGAGGAGGGATAGGGGGGTAATAGTGTTACAGATAGAAGTGAGGAGGGATCTGGGGGTAATAGTGTTACAGATAGAAGTGAGGAGGGATAGGGGGGTAATAGTGTTACAGATAGAAGTGAGGAGGGATAGGGGGGTAATAGTGTTACAGATAGAAGTGAGGAGGGATAGGGGGGTAATAGTGTTACAGATAGAAGTGAGGAGGGATCTGGGGGTAATAGTGTTACAGATAGAAGTGAGGAGGGATAGGGGGGTAATAGTGTTACAGATAGAAGTGAGGAGGGATCTGGGGGTAATAGTGTTACAGATAGAAGTGAGGAGGGATAGGGGGGTAATAGTGTTACAGATAGAAGTGAGGAGGGATAGGGGGGTAATAGTGTTACAGATAGAAGTGAGGAGGGATAGGGGGGTAATAGTGTTACAGATAGAAGTGAGGAGGGATCTGGGGGTAATAGTGTTACAGATAGAAGTGAGGAGGGATAGGGGGGTAATAGTGTTACAGATAGAAGTGAGGAGGGATCTGGGGGTAATAGTGTTACAGGTAGAAGTGAGGAGGGATCTGGGGGTAATAGTGTTACAGATAGAAGTGAGGAGGGATAGGGGGGTAATAGTGTTACAGATAGAAGTGAGGAGGGATCTGGGGGTAATAGTGTTACAGATAGAAGTGAGGAGGGATAGGGGGGTAATAGTGTTACAGATAGAAGTGAGGAGGGATAGGGGGGTAATAGTGTTACAGATAGAAGTGAGGAGGGATAGGGGGGTAATAGTGTTACAGATAGAAGTGAGGAGGGATCTGGGGGTAATAGTGTTACAGATAGAAGTGAGGAGGGATAGGGGGGTAATAGTGTTACAGATAGAAGTGAGGAGGGATCTGGGGGTAATAGTGTTACAGATAGAAGTGAGGAGGGATCTGGGGGTAATAGTGTTACAGGTAGAAGTGAGGAGGGATAGGGGGGTAATAGTGTTACAGATAGAAGTGAGGAGGGATAGGGGGGTAATAGTGTTACAGATAGAAGTGAGGAGGGATCTGGGGGTAATAGTGTTACAGATAGAAGTGAGGAGGGATCTGGGGGTAATAGTGTTACAGATAGAAGTGAGGAGGGATCTGGGGGTAATAGTGTTACAGATAGAAGTGAGGAGGGATAGGGGGGTAATAGTGTTACAGATAGAAGTGAGGAGGGATAGGGGGGTAATAGTGTTACAGATAGAAGTGAGGACGGATCTGGGGGTAATAGTGTTACAGATAGAAGTGAGGAGGGATAGGGGGGTAATAGTGTTACAGATAGAAGTGAGGAGGGATCTGGGGGTAATAGTGTTACAGGTAGAAGTGAGGAGGGATAGGGGGGTAATAGTGTTACAGATAGAAGTGAGGAGGGATCTGGGGGTAATAGTGTTACAGGTAGAAGTGAGGAGGGATAGGGGGGTAATAGTGTTACAGATAGAAGTGAGGAGGGATAGGGGGGTAATAGTGTTACAGATAGAAGTGAGGAGGGATCTGGGGGTAATAGTGTTACAGATAGAAGTGAGGAGGGATAGGGGGGTAATAGTGTTACAGATAGAAGTGAGGAGGGATAGGGGGGTAATAGTGTTACAGGTAGAAGTGAGGAGGGATAGGGGGGTAATAGTGTTGCGCTGTGATAGGTAGGTATAGTCGGGGTGGTGGCAGTATTTAGGGCTCAGAGGCAAAGTGGCTACCCTCATTAATAGGATCAGGGGCGTCACAGAGGTTTGAATACATTTGGGGATGAGCCTAGTAATTAGGGGCTGTGCTGGAAAGGTCCATTCAATGTATTTTACTGTATGTGAGTACTTTCTTGAAAACAAATCTGTATATCCTGACGATGGCCAGCTATCAAGCTATGGTAGCATAACGTTCCATACTTCAATACATAATGTAGGTTGCCTGAATGCTGCAGTTAGCTAACATTAGTTGTATTCAGGCTTTCTGACATGTACAGTATTCTACTGGTAACGTTATGTTAGCCCTGCTCTTTTTTAGTAATGTAATTAGTTATTCACAATTGACATTAACCTATTAACTGGCCTGATTCCATTAACTCTACCTTTTTGTGTTGTTCAGTTACTGTCCATTTGCACACAGTCACTGTACAAGCTGTTAGGAGCTACAGGAGATCAGCATTGGTAAGAGCTGTTAGGAGAAGCAGGAGATCAGCATTGGTAAGAGCTGTTAGGAGCTACAGGAGATCAGCATTGATAAGAGTTGTTAGGAGCTACAGGAGATCAGCATTGATAAGAGCTGTTAGGAGCGACAGGAGATCAGCATTGGTAAGAGCTGTTAGGAGCAGCAGGAGATCAGCATTGGTAAGAGCTGTTATGAGCAGCAGGAGATCAGCATTGGTAAGAGCTGTTATGAGCAGCAGGAGATCAGCATTGGTAAGAGCTGTTAGGAGCAGCAGGAGATCAGCTTTGGTAAGAGCTGTTAGGAGCAGCAGGAGATCAGCATGGGTAAGAGCTGTTAGGGGCTACAGGAGATCAGCATTGATAAGAGCTGTTAGGAGCGACAGGAGATCAGCATTGGTAAGAGCTGTTATGAGCAGCAGGAGATCAGCATTGGTAAGAGCTGTTATGAGCAGCAGGAGATCAGCATTGGTAAGAGCTGTTATGAGCAGCAGGAGATCAGCATTGGTAAGAGCTGTTAGGAGCTACAGGAGATCAGCATTGATAAGAGCTGTTAGGAGCGACAGGAGATCAGCATTGGTAAGAGCTGTTATGAGCAGCAGGAGATCAGCATTGGTAAGAGCTGTTATGAGCAGCAGGAGATCAGCATTGGTAAGAGCTGTTAGGAGCTACAGGAGATCAGCATTGATAAGAGTTGTTAGGAGCTACAGGAGATCAGCATTGATAAGAGCTGTTAGGAGCGACAGGAGATCAGCATTGGTAAGAGCTGTTATGAGCAGCAGGAGATCAGCATTGGTAAGAGCTGTTAGGAGCAGCAGGAGATCAGCATTGGTAAGAGCTGTTAGGAGCAGCAGGAGATCAGCATTGGTAAGAGCTGTTAGGAGCAGCAGGAGATCAGCTTTGGTAAGAGCTGTTAGGAGCAGCAGGAGATCAGCATGGGTAAGAGCTGTTAGGGGCTACAGGAGATCAGCATTGGTAACACAAGTAAAAGTGATGCATAGACTTTAAGGCCTATGTCAGGTGCAGCCCTACGGTGCAATGCATGAGAAATGGACAGGCCTGGTTATAGGATGACTGGCAGGAGAGGCCTGGTTTTAGGATGACTGGCAGGAGAGAGAGTGTGGAGGATGTATCACTCAGAAAAAGGAGAAAGCTGGTTTCAGTGAGAGAAGCCACAGCATTGCACTTGAGTAGGATGTGAAAGTGACTGGAATTTTTATTTAAATCTTTTTTTGGGATGATTAGAGCCCCTGATTCTAAATCTGTAATGGAAACATTGGTTAACACCTTCCAGCACTTTCCCTGTGCTGAGTGATGTTAGTCACGCACTGAGAGCATGTTGGGCTCTTAGCTTCCTCTTCCCTGTCATAATGAGGTCATAGTCATGGTTGAAATGGAACTGTCCCCTCAGGTGGAGGTGATATGAGAGATGAATTATAGTGGAAGAATGCAATGGCAGTGATGTTAATTACTACTCATTAATAACTACTAATAACTAATAACTACTATTATTCCTGCTAGAAATAAGTTATACAAATAATACACATTTATGTATCTAGATATTTAACACATGTTCTTATAACTGTAATTCCAGGGAAAGATAAATGATTTAATTCTAAAAAGTTCAAAAATATAAGAGTAAAATTCTCAAACCTGGATTTCCAGCAGATAAAATGAAAGCTTCAAAATAAAAAATAATAGTTATACTGGCAGAGAGAGGGATTCATATGACGTGGTCTGTGGAAAAGCCCTCTACATGCCCATTTTATCTTTACTAACTATTCTGATTTTTGGAATATAAAAAAACATCTGTCGCAACAGGGTTTTTATATGCCAAATATGCAAACTCTGTTGCTATGAATTCAAAAATAGATACAATTTCATAAATACCAAAAAGGTTAAACTATGTCACCTTTATAATCACCTTGACTTTGAGTTGTTGAGGTGATTATATATACAGGTATGTATATATTTATATATATATATACAGTCAAGCCGGAAAGTCTGCCCACCCCTTTCACCTTCTCCACATTTTATTACATTACAGACATATTCTACAATAGATTGAGTAAATTTTTTGTTGTAAAATTCTACACAAAATAGCCCATAATGACAAAGTGAAAACATGTTTTTAGAAATTTTTGCAAATGTATTAAAAATCGAAAACTGAAATCTCTCATTTACATAAGTATTCACACCCTTTGCTTTAACATCTTTTTAAAGTATCATATTTAATATTTGGTCGCATATCCTTTGCATGCTGTTACTTCCTGAAGTCAAAAATATGTTAAAGCAAAGGGTATGAATACTTATGTAAATGAGAAATTTCAGTTTTTCGATTTTTAATACATTTGCAAAAATTTATAAAAACATGTTTTCATTTTGTCATCATGGGCTATTTTGTGTAGAATTTTGAGACAAAAAATGAACTCAATCTATTGTAGAACTCAACAGGCACGTGCAGAGGATGTTAGAGGGGCAGGGGCCCAAATTCATAAAAGGGCACACCGGCGATTTTTGCAAATAATTTAATAAATATATGCTTGGAATGAAGGAATATTAAAATGTATGTATTCAGGGTTTTTCCTGGCAGAGAATATTGTTTCTGGCAGTACGTAGGCTATGCGAACGCACGCAGCAAATTTCTGTTCCATAAATTTGACCGTAAATACCGTTTTTGGAGTATATATGTAGGCTATGGTTGTAAAGTACCAGTAGGGTTGTGTTCAGGAGTTAGGTTTTAGAAATCAAAGGTAATTGAATATTATACCAATTATGATATTTTGATAGCGCACAAATAGAAAAATAAATAAAGAACACTCAATCACTGACTGGGAAGAAACAGAATTGTGGGTCTTATATACACATAGGAAAGGGAAGGGTAACAAACGACGTGGGGTTAACACATTCGATAAACAATAATTCAATCACGAGAACATAACGAAAACATGGAAGGGAGTCCGAAACATGCATAACAAACAACGGGCTCGAATAGGAGCGGAGTGTGCACAGTAATCAAGAGAGGTGAAGTCTAAGTACAAACAGCTGGAGCGAATTACAGAGATAGCTCAGGACCAGTTAGAAATGCGAGTAACAAAGATAAAGCGGAGAAGCTGGTTAAATGTTAGTATCTAACTATAAGACAGACAGTTAGTTGTTAGTATACATGTATGTTACAGTTTTTTTCGATTGCTTAAGCACGATTTTGAAAACAGGGCCCGGTTTTTCAAAACACTACACACAATTAGCACAACCACACACCCAATTAGCAGAACACCTCAGATCTTTTGCAAAATGAAACACTCTTGTAAAAACTATACACTCATTTATAAAAACCATATTTTGTTACCATATGAAACATACACATTTCATATGACTTAATTATGTTTGAACCAGTTCCACACTGCTGTTGCTTACCTAAAACACTTTTAGCAATTCTACTTCTCAGTGATTTGAGTACTGTAAGTGAAGTACACAGAAAAAGTGCAAATATACAATAAATTCACTAAACAACACACAAGACCAATGCTGCAGACTGATGAAAATACAATTTATTTCTCTCCATATACCCAAATCAGTCAACATGGAGAATCACAACAAAACATGTCCCAGTTTCATTTGAGCCTGATGTCTTTTCAGGATGCGTGCCAGTGTTGACCGAGACATTATTGAAAATGGCATGGTCACCGATAATGTTGGCTTGAATTTCTCTGAGCCTGATAGCATTATTGGCCAAAACTATGTTTATGATCTCTCTCTCTCGTTCTTGCATGAATATGGGCCCCCTTCCTCCTTGTCGTTCTCGACTCTCAATTCTATGTAGAAAAAAATACATGTAACCTACTATAAAATGTCACAGGAAGGGATATCAAAAGTGTTGATATGGAGCATACAATAAGCAGCTGATTACTGTAACTGTAGACAGATTTTTTTTTTACCAGTTTTCTTGTCGAAATGTCCGAATGCCAGATGCCACTATATCTGTTAAGATTTGGCATCAATCCGTGGTTCCCGACATGGTCAACTAGTGTTGCGCGAATTTCATTTGATAAATTTGGTCCTCTTCTTCTTTGAGCACGTTCTCCTCCTGCTTCAGGTCTTCCTCTTCCTCTACCTCCACCTCGGCCTCTACCTCTGGCACGGCCTCCGCCTCTTCCTCTTCCTCTTCCTCTTCCTCTTCCTCTTCCTCTTCCTCCTTCTCCTTCTCCTTCTCCTTCTCCGTGGATTCCCCCTCTCACCCTCACTCTTCTTCTTCTGACTCCTTCCATTTTGGTTGAAGACAGGTGAACTCACCTGCTGCATGTGTATAGTGCTTAAACCTGATTGGTGTGTCTACAATTAAGCAATCATGTGTTTGCGCACCTGATGGCTGTGTTTAACCAATTGGCTCATAGGTGTGGTAATTTGACTGTCAGTGCTTTGGAATTGCAAGGAAGTGACATCATGATATACTTCTGTGTCTAATGTATACAAGTGTGTTTAGTGTTTTGCAAATCACTGTGTGTATTATTTAGCAAAAAGTGTGAGGCTGACATTGTGCTTATAGTGGTGCAAATCTGGGCCGATGTTTTGCTCCTTGAATGTAAGGTTTTGATAATTGTGTAATACTTTTGATTTTAGTGTTTATGCAATCGAAAAAAACTGTAAGTGGTTTTAGTAAAGTGCACGTAACTAATAAAGCACCCGAGTGATTGTTACCGCGAGTTAGTAATGTAAGACTGAAAAAGGTGTTATCAGTCCTACCCTTGCAGCTGGTGGGGACTTCCTTGAGGGTGCAATAAAACAATTTACTTTATGGCCTGAGAACCTGTTCTGACTTCTCACGGCCTCGTAAACTACAGCTGGGGTCGAGCCTACAACTGGACATCAGAAGGAAACAGCATCCGAATGACGCTGGGAACTCACAGGTCTTTTACGGCCTAGATTCTGGACTGAATGGTGAACATATTAAACAAAGCTGTATATGTATATTGAATCATATGTATGTGCATGTAAATTGGTAATTGTGGAAGTATAAAGTAATTGTGGATAATATGATAAATGTGGTGAACCTGGATAATACTAATTGAAGTGTGTGGTATGTGAAAGTATAGGAGGGGGAGAAATAAAGATTGTATAGGTTATCAGGGATGCGCTTGTCCATATAAATATCTGGAACCAAGAGTGGCCATCACCGGGACCTCACCGGATATCTAGATATGATAGAGAAGATCATGAGATCACGCGCCGTCGTTCAAAGAGTCTTATTACTGTCACTAGATTGGGGAGGTAGACTCTGTTTCTCTCCCTGGAGGGGGGTCCCTGCGTGGTGAAACTTCTCTTCCTGCCAGACCTTATTTGGACAAACAAAGGGACTTGTGGAGTGGGCATACCGGCGCTGTACTGCATTTAAGGACATCCCAAAGGGAGACTCAAGGAGAATCTGCTTAACAGGTCTCCTGGTGCTGTAGTGGCACCATAGTCATTTTCATATGGGAGAATCTGCTTAACAGGTCTCCTGGTGCTGTAGTGGCACCATAGTCATTTTCATATAGGAGAATCTGCTTAACAGGTCTCCTGGTGCTGTAGTGGCACCATAGCCATTTTCATATAGGAGAATCTGCTTAACAGTTCTCCTGGTACCATAGTCACACCGTACGGAATCACTTGGTGATATACTTTGTTTGTGAACTTGTTCGTGTTTATTTGTCTTGACAGCATGTTATCCTGTGTTTAGTTATAGGCATTGAATGTGTTCGTGTTTGTTCTCACAGTTTTAACCAGTGATTATTTGTCATTAATAAATTACCATGTTTTCATATCAACTGCATCTTTCTTTTAATCCTTTTTCCCAGCTTCAATTGTCTGCATGATCTGAGCTGCAGCGTTCCAAGCTAATGACCTCCCTGCCTGTTATCCAATTCTTTTTATATTTAACGTGCGTGGCTCTCATCCATCTTATACCCTTTTCAGCCTAAATTACTACTGAAGACTCAGGGGGACAATTCTGACCCAGGACCGACTGATCAGCGGCCTGGTACAGACGTGGTGTACACAAATTGGGTGGGCAGCAAGTGACGGTCCAAATATAAAGGTCGGGTTGGTGTATCGGTTCTGGTAATTTGATGTGAAGAGAATCCATGGGCGTCCTACGCCGATTCTTGTCAAATTTGCCTTAAGGAGCTCTTTAAATACACCCAGAGTAGTGCATGGTTCTGGTGATTTGATATAGGAACCCATGGGCATTTACGCCGGTTCTTGTCAAATTTGCCTTAAGGAGCCCTTTAAATGTACTCAGACTGGGGCTCGCAACTATCTATGATAAATGAATATCATGTATTGTGTTGACTAGACCCCCAACCTCTGCGTTCGCCACCGAACTGAGCTTCAGCAATAATGTTGATTCCGGCAAACATATATTGAAGTAATGATGGTACCTAAGGGCGAGTGGAGTGTAAACACTCCGAGCTCCACGCATGTTTAACCAAAATTCTAAATTATAATTATAAATGGAGTCAGATAAACGAGTAAATAAAATAATAATATTTCTAAATAACTTTTACCTTTTCCCACAGCAAGAGTGGAATACATCACGTTTAAACTTTCGCTCCGAGCTATTCCCTCATTGGTCTAGTAATTGCGGATTCTACATTTGGTGACCTCGACGTGATTCCAATTGCTGTTTGTGGGATTTACAATTTGGATCCCTCTGGCAGGGGGGTATCTGCTTTCCTTTTACCTCCTAATTTTCCCTGCACTTTTGTCTACGAAAAATTCCTGGCAGTTTGGCGTACAAGATATTCCTTACAGGGAGTTTCTGGTCAGCTAAATTGTTGGTTCTTCATCCTTGGTGTGGTGAGTAACACAATTATCTTATGTATTAACATATACTAGGGAGAGTTGTTGTTGTTTCACCACATCTAGAGGCTGTTTAGGGGATTTACATATCAGTGCAAAGTTTTCCTTTTATCCGTGGAATAGTGAGGTTGCAGTCTCACTGTCATATGTATGCAAGGTTGACACTGTCATTCTAAAAGGCAGAAGTCATATATGCAATTAGGTCACTGTAATGACAATATCATTTTAAAACCCTAGAATGGGTAAATTGAAGATGATATATATATATATGTGTGTGGATGTATGGATATATATATGTAGGTATGTGTATATGTGCGTGTATATGTATATGTGTACGTATGTGTAAAAGAATGTAAAGGTTTGAGTATGTATAAAAGAACGTAAAGGTTTGAGTATGTGTAAGAGAAAGTAAAGGTTTGAGATATGGCAGAGAAGGGATGTCGATATAAGGTACTGTTCTGTTGTTCCACAATACTGTGGGGAACGCAGAGAATCTTGTTCAGACACAGACAGGAAGAAATGACACACTGGTGAAAAGCCAGTAAGATTTAGAGGATGATTGTTTGTAGAGAAGTGAGAGGAAGGGTTGAAGGTAATAGTAGGTAGAGAATGCAGAAAGTGAAAGTATGTTAAAATGATTACATAATATATCAACTGTTGCCAGTAAGATCAATGATTAAAAATAAATCACGTGACAATGGCATCTGTGGCACTGCTCTAAAATCCAGCAGGCCACGCTTTCATAGGAAAGCACATCTTTAAAAACTGCATGCCATTTTTGCATTGGCTATTTTCATGCAAAAACAGAAGTCTTTCTTCTGTAGTTACTTTTTTGCCACCATATTGGTGTCTTCCTTTGTGTTTAATTTGTGTCTTAAGATATACATCTGTGAAACAATAAGGCTAAAGTGTAGTATACTTGCTTTAAATCTATAAATTATGCCTGGGCATGTCATGTAGGAAATGTTGGGATTCACTAATATACCTACTTGGGTGCCCATTCAGTTAACTGAGGCATATTTATAAAATTTCATGGATGTATTCTTGTGTAAATTTCCCTAGCACAAAAACATGTGTTAGAATGTCTGTCTGATGTCAGTGAGCCAGTTAATGCTTTAAAATGTATCAAATGCCATTCGTATTTGCCCTTTTCATTTAAAAGCTGAAAGTAGGGTCATTTTCTAGCCCAGACTGGCTTACTGGCCTCTTTTTGTCTTTATGTCTCTTTACTCTATCTGGATCTTTGTTTTTTAAGAGAAGTGAACCTACATTCTTTAGAGAGTGTATGATTATTTGTTTTCAATCATCAAGACCGGGCTATAACCACATCACATTATATTACATTACATTACAGGCATTTAGCAGATGCTTTGATCCAAAACGATTGACCATTCTTTGATCTGAGTAAGATGGGTGGAAATACCTGTAGGGGCCGTAAAGACATTCAAACCTCGTTTAGGAAATCTGAACCATAAACAGGCCCCCTGGTGTAGCACTAGAGTAAAGTTTACAACACATTTATTAGTGTAAAAGGATCCACCCATCCAATTCAGAATATCACCTTAGATTCACTTAGCACCATGACGACAGTACACACCTCGCACAGTTGCATAAGAGACAACCTCTGTTAAACAGACAAGGCTGGTAAAAACGGTAAAAGTTTCTATACCCATAGCAAAGTGGGATAGGGACCAGACCGTCGGTTCCCAACCGGGTGGCTGATTACCACTACGGGGCTCGGTGTGACACTGAGCTAGGGATTTCTATCGACTGGATCACTGGCCGGTCGGGTCGCATAGAGCAGTGAGCACATGAGTTGCGTCCCGGTAATGGAGCACATGAGTTGCGTCCCTGTAGTGGAACACATGGCCGCTGCGCTCCAGCCTGGAGCTGTGCCCGACAGAGAGGGAGGCTTGAAGGAGCTAAGTGAAATCTGCACTCAACACCACTAGATCAACACACATCCAAAACCACATAACTGCAGCACATATAGAACAATGTACATTCAGACATATGTGTGTTGTGTGTGAAACCAAAAGTTTTATATATTTCAATGCTCTCAACAACATACAACTTTGTTGTTACATTGTATTTTACAACTGTAAAATAATTTATAATGAATGACTGTTTCAGTTAAACTGTTTTCTGTTTCGGTCTATTTCCATCCTGTTTTCAAGCATGCAATGGGGGAGTAATAGAGGGCAATACAATATAGTATAACTACAGTATGCTATATATGCAATAGGCATACGGTATTAAAAATTCAAACCCAATTTCCCTGTCTGTCAGTTCTGTGTAGACATTCCATAATTCCGCATCCCTTCATATTTTGATTAACCTTGCAAAACAGATGGGTAGATAGCAAAGTGTACCACTGAATTGTTCAGAAAGCCTCCACATTTATCATATTTACATGTAAGCCTCCACATTTATCATATGTACATGTGATGTTTGTATAATACAGCTACTGTGATGTAATCCAGCAGTCCAGGTGTCGGATGCACTGTGGGATGATTGTTCAACAGGTAAATGAACTATCACCTCCACCGGCCCAGGTAGAGGTGAACATGGCCAAAGAACAGCGGAAATCCTGTCCAGCTCCTCTACCCGCTCGGCCCAGGGTGCCTACACATGGTGGGACTGGGTGTTCTGAGGATGCGTCATTGCCAGCGCCCTCATATGTGCCTTCACCCTGGTGCAGTGCTGCTATTTCCGACACCTCATCTACCCCCAGCGCACCCCAACCCATGCTGCATTAGTTCTCAGCCATCTCCAGTTGCCAACGCTGCTGGGACTGGAACCATAAACACCAGCATGGAACCAGCGCCACTTTTTATGACCCCTTGGGACTGTGTTTGTTTTTCCCACGGGGCCAAACGGGGGATTCTGTAAGACTGAAAAAGGTGTTATCAGTCCTACCCTTGCAGCTGGTGGGGACTTCCTTGAGGGTGCAATAAAACAATTTACTTTATGGCCTGAGAACCTGTTCTGACTTCTCACGGCCTCGTAAACTACAGCTGGGGTCGAGCCTACAACTGGACATCAGAAGGAAACAGCATCCGAATGACGCTGGGAACTCACAGGTCTTTTACGGCCTAGATTCTGGACTGAATGGTGAACATATTAAACAAAGCTGTATATGTATATTGAATCATATGTATGTGCATGTAAATTGGTAATTGTGGAAGTATAAAGTAATTGTGGATAATATGATAAATGTGGTGAACCTGGATAATACTAATTGAAGTGTGTGGTATGTGAAAGTATAGGAGGGGGAGAAATAAAGATTGTATAGGTTATCAGGGATGCGCTTGTCCATATAAATATCTGGAACCAAGAGTGGCCATCACCGGGACCTCACCGGATATCTAGATATGATAGAGAAGATCATGAGATCACGCGCCGTCGTTCAAAGAGTCTTATTACTGTCACTAGATTGGGGAGGTAGACTCTGTTTCTCTCCCTGGAGGGGGGTCCCTGCGTGGTGAAACTTCTCTTCCTGCCAGACCTTATTTGGACAAACAAAGGGACTTGTGGAGTGGGCATACCGGCGCTGTACTGCATTTAAGGACATCCCAAAGGGAGACTCAAGGAGAATCTGCTTAACAGGTCTCCTGGTGCTGTAGTGGCACCATAGTCATTTTCATATGGGAGAATCTGCTTAACAGGTCTCCTGGTGCTGTAGTGGCACCATAGTCATTTTCATATAGGAGAATCTGCTTAACAGGTCTCCTGGTGCTGTAGTGGCACCATAGCCATTTTCATATAGGAGAATCTGCTTAACAGTTCTCCTGGTACCATAGTCACACCGTACGGAATCACTTGGTGATATACTTTGTTTGTGAACTTGTTCGTGTTTATTTGTCTTGACAGCATGTTATCCTGTGTTTAGTTATAGGCATTGAATGTGTTCGTGTTTGTTCTCACAGTTTTAACCAGTGATTATTTGTCATTAATAAATTACCATGTTTTCATATCAACTGCATCTTTCTTTTAATCCTTTTTCCCAGCTTCAATTGTCTGCATGATCTGAGCTGCAGTGTTCCAAGCTAATGACCTCCCTGCCTGTTATCCAATTCTTTTTATATTTAACGTGCGTGGCTCTCATCCATCTTATACCCTTTTCAGCCTAAATTACTACTGAAGACTCAGGGGGACAATTCTGACCCAGGACCGACTGATCAGCGGCCTGGTACAGACGTGGTGTACACAAATTGGGTGGGCAGCAAGTGACGGTCCAAATATAAAGGTCGGGTTGGTGTATCGGTTCTGGTAATTTGATGTGAAGAGAATCCATGGGCGTCCTACGCCGATTCTTGTCAAATTTGCCTTAAGGAGCTCTTTAAATACACCCAGAGTAGTGCATGGTTCTGGTGATTTGATATAGGAACCCATGGGCATTTACGCCGGTTCTTGTCAAATTTGCCTTAAGGAGCCCTTTAAATGTACTCAGACTGGGGCTCGCAACTATCTATGATAAATGAATATCATGTATTGTGTTGACTAGACCCCCAACCTCTGCGTTCGCCACCGAACTGAGCTTCAGCAATAATGTTGATTCCGGCAAACATATATTGAAGTAATGATGGTACCTAAGGGCGAGTGGAGTGTAAACACTCCGAGCTCCACGCATGTTTAACCAAAATTCTAAATTATAATTATAAATGGAGTCAGATAAACGAGTAAATAAAATAATAATATTTCTAAATAACTTTTACCTTTTCCCACAGCAAGAGTGGAATACATCACGTTTAAACTTTCGCTCCGAGCTATTCCCTCATTGGTCTAGTAATTGCGGATTCTACATTTGGTGACCTCGACGTGATTCCAATTGCTGTTTGTGGGATTTACAATTTGGATCCCTTTGGCAGGGGGGTATCTGCTTTCCTTTTACCTCCTAATTTTCCCTGCACTTTTGTCTACGAAAAATTCCTGGCAGTTTGGCGTACAAGATATTCCTTACAGGGAGTTTCTGGTCAGCTAAATTGTTGGTTCTTCATCCTTGGTGTGGTGAGTAACACAATTATCTTATGTATTAACATATACTAGGGAGAGTTGTTGTTGTTTCACCACATCTAGAGGCTGTTTAGGGGATTTACATATCAGTGCAAAGTTTTCCTTTTATCCGTGGAATAGTGAGGTTGCAGTCTCACTGTCATATGTATGCAAGGTTGACACTGTCATTCTAAAAGGCAGAAGTCATATATGCAATTAGGTCACTGTAATGACAATATCATTTTAAAACCCTAGAATGGGTAAATTTAAGATGATATATATATATGTGTGTGGATGTATGGATATATATATGTAGGTATGTGTATATGTGCGTGTATATGTATATGTGTACGTATGTGTAAAAGAATGTAAAGGTTTGAGTATGTATAAAAGAACGTAAAGGTTTGAGTATGTGTAAGAGAAAGTAAAGGTTTGAGATATGGCAGAGAAGGGATGTCGATATAAGGTACTGTTCTGTTGTTCCACAATACTGTGGGGAACGCAGAGAATCTTGTTCAGACACAGACAGGAAGAAATGACACACTGGTGAAAAGCCAGTAAGATTTAGAGGATGATTGTTTGTAGAGAAGTGAGAGGAAGGGTTGAAGGTAATAGTAGGTAGAGAATGCAGAAAGTGAAAGTATGTTAAAATGATTACATAATATATCAACTGTTGCCAGTAAGATCAATGATTAAAAATAAATCACGTGACAATGGCATCTGTGGCACTGCTCTAAAATCCAGCAGGCCACGCTTTCATAGGAAAGCACATCTTTAAAAACTGCATGCCATTTTTGCATTGGCTATTTTCATGCAAAAACAGAAGTCTTTCTTCTGTAGTTACTTTTTTGCCACCATATTGGTGTCTTCCTTTGTGTTTAATTTGTGTCTTAAGATATACATCTGTGAAACAATAAGGCTAAAGTGTAGTATACTTGCTTTAAATCTATAAATTATGCCTGGGCATGTCATGTAGGAAATGTTGGGATTCACTAATATACCTACTTGGGTGCCCATTCAGTTAACTGAGGCATATTTATAAAATTTCATGGATGTATTCTTGTGTAAATTTCCCTAGCACAAAAACATGTGTTAGAATGTCTGTCTGATGTCAGTGAGCCAGTTAATGCTTTAAAATGTATCAAATGCCATTCGTATTTGCCCTTTTCATTTAAAAGCTGAAAGTAGGGTCATTTTCTAGCCCAGACTGGCTTACTGGCCTCTTTTTGTCTTTATGTCTCTTTACTCTATCTGGATCTTTGTTTTTTAAGAGAAGTGAACCTACATTCTTTAGAGAGTGTATGATTATTTGTTTTCAATCATCAAGACCGGGCTATAACCACATCACATTATATTACATTACATTACAGGCATTTAGCAGATGCTTTGATCCAAAACGATTGACCATTCTTTGATCTGAGTAAGATGGGTGGAAATACCTGTAGGGGCCGTAAAGACATTCAAACCTCGTTTAGGAAATCTGAACCATAAACAGGCCCCCTGGTGTAGCACTAGAGTAAAGTTTACAACACATTTATTAGTGTAAAAGGATCCACCCATCCAATTCAGAATATCACCTTAGATTCACTTAGCACCATGACGACAGTACACACCTCGCACAGTTGCATAAGAGACAACCTCTGTTAAACAGACAAGGCTGGTAAAAACGGTAAAAGTTTCTATACCCATAGCAAAGTGGGATAGGGACCAGACCGTCGGTTCCCAACCGGGTGGCTGATTACCACTACGGGGCTCGGTGTGACACTGAGCTAGGGATTTCTATCGACTGGATCACTGGCCGGTCGGGTCGCATAGAGCAGTGAGCACATGAGTTGCGTCCCGGTAATGGAGCACATGAGTTGCGTCCCTGTAGTGGAACACATGGCCGCTGCGCTCCAGCCTGGAGCTGTGCCCGACAGAGAGGGAGGCTTGAAGGAGCTAAGTGAAATCTGCACTCAACACCACTAGATCAACACACATCCAAAACCACATAACTGCAGCACATATAGAACAATGTACATTCAGACATATGTGTGTTGTGTGTGAAACCAAAAGTTTTATATATTTCAATGCTCTCAACAACATACAACTTTGTTGTTACATTGTATTTTACAACTGTAAAATAATTTATAATGAATGACTGTTTCAGTTAAACTGTTTTCTGTTTCGGTCTATTTCCATCCTGTTTTCAAGCATGCAATGGGGGAGTAATAGAGGGCAATACAATATAGTATAACTACAGTATGCTATATATGCAATAGGCATACGGTATTAAAAATTCAAACCCAATTTCCCTGTCTGTCAGTTCTGTGTAGACATTCCATAATTCCGCATCCCTTCATATTTTGATTAACCTTGCAAAACAGATGGGTAGATAGCAAAGTGTACCACTGAATTGTTCAGAAAGCCTCCACATTTATCATATTTACATGTAAGCCTCCACATTTATCATATGTACATGTGATGTTTGTATAATACAGCTACTGTGATGTAATCCAGCAGTCCAGGTGTCGGATGCACTGTGGGATGATTGTTCAACAGGTAAATGAACTATCACCTCCACCGGCCCAGGTAGAGGTGAACATGGCCAAAGAACAGCGGAAATCCTGTCCAGCTCCTCTACCCGCTCGGCCCAGGGTGCCTACACATGGTGGGACTGGGTGTTCTGAGGATGCGTCATTGCCAGCGCCCTCATATGTGCCTTCACCCTGGTGCAGTGCTGCTATTTCCGACACCTCATCTACCCCCAGCGCACCCCAACCCATGCTGCATTAGTTCTCAGCCATCTCCAGTTGCCAACGCTGCTGGGACTGGAACCATAAACACCAGCATGGAACCAGCGCCACTTTTTATGACCCCTTGGGACTGTGTTTGTTTTTCCCACGGGGCCAAACGGGGGATTCTGTAAGACTGAAAAAGGTGTTATCAGTCCTACCCTTGCAGCTGGTGGGGACTTCCTTGAGGGTGCAATAAAACAATTTACTTTATGGCCTGAGAACCTGTTCTGACTTCTCACGGCCTCGTAAACTACAGCTGGGGTCGAGCCTACAACTGGACATCAGAAGGAAACAGCATCCGAATGACGCTGGGAACTCACAGGTCTTTTACGGCCTAGATTCTGGACTGAATGGTGAACATATTAAACAAAGCTGTATATGTATATTGAATCATATGTATGTGCATGTAAATTGGTAATTGTGGAAGTATAAAGTAATTGTGGATAATATGATAAATGTGGTGAACCTGGATAATACTAATTGAAGTGTGTGGTATGTGAAAGTATAGGAGGGGGAGAAATAAAGATTGTATAGGTTATCAGGGATGCGCTTGTCCATATAAATATCTGGAACCAAGAGTGGCCATCACCGGGACCTCACCGGATATCTAGATATGATAGAGAAGATCATGAGATCACGCGCCGTCGTTCAAAGAGTCTTATTACTGTCACTAGATTGGGGAGGTAGACTCTGTTTCTCTCCCTGGAGGGGGGTCCCTGCGTGGTGAAACTTCTCTTCCTGCCAGACCTTATTTGGACAAACAAAGGGACTTGTGGAGTGGGCATACCGGCGCTGTACTGCATTTAAGGACATCCCAAAGGGAGACTCAAGGAGAATCTGCTTAACAGGTGTCCTGGTGCTGTAGTGGCACCATAGTCATTTTCATATGGGAGAATCTGCTTAACAGGTCTCCTGGTGCTGTAGTGGCACCATAGTCATTTTCATATAGGAGAATCTGCTTAACAGGTCTCCTGGTGCTGTAGTGGCACCATAGCCATTTTCATATAGGAGAATCTGCTTAACAGTTCTCCTGGTACCATAGTCACACCGTACGGAATCACTTGGTGATATACTTTGTTTGTGAACTTGTTCGTGTTTATTTGTCTTGACAGCATGTTATCCTGTGTTTAGTTATAGGCATTGAATGTGTTCGTGTTTGTTCTCACAGTTTTAACCAGTGATTATTTGTCATTAATAAATTACCATGTTTTCATATCAACTGCATCTTTCTTTTAATCCTTTTTCCCAGCTTCAATTGTCTGCATGATCTGAGCTGCAGCGTTCCAAGCTAATGACCTCCCTGCCTGTTATCCAATTCTTTTTATATTTAACGTGCGTGGCTCTCATCCATCTTATACCCTTTTCAGCCTAAATTACTACTGAAGACTCAGGGGGACAATTCTGACCCAGGACCGACTGATCAGCGGCCTGGTACAGACGTGGTGTACACAAATTGGGTGGGCAGCAAGTGACGGTCCAAATATAAAGGTCGGGTTGGTGTATCGGTTCTGGTAATTTGATGTGAAGAGAATCCATGGGCGTCCTACGCCGATTCTTGTCAAATTTGCCTTAAGGAGCTCTTTAAATACACCCAGAGTAGTGCATGGTTCTGGTGATTTGATATAGGAACCCATGGGCATTTACGCCGGTTCTTGTCAAATTTGCCTTAAGGAGCCCTTTAAATGTACTCAGACTGGGGCTCGCAACTATCTATGATAAATGAATATCATGTATTGTGTTGACTAGACCCCCAACCTCTGCGTTCGCCACCGAACTGAGCTTCAGCAATAATGTTGATTCCGGCAAACATATATTGAAGTAATGATGGTACCTAAGGGCGAGTGGAGTGTAAACACTCCGAGCTCCACGCATGTTTAACCAAAATTCTAAATTATAATTATAAATGGAGTCAGATAAACGAGTAAATAAAATAATAATATTTCTAAATAACTTTTACCTTTTCCCACAGCAAGAGTGGAATACATCACGTTTAAACTTTCGCTCCGAGCTATTCCCTCATTGGTCTAGTAATTGCGGATTCTACATTTGGTGACCTCGACGTGATTCCAATTGCTGTTTGTGGGATTTACAATTTGGATCCCTTTGGCAGGGGGGTATCTGCTTTCCTTTTACCTCCTAATTTTCCCTGCACTTTTGTCTACGAAAAATTCCTGGCAGTTTGGCGTACAAGATATTCCTTACAGGGAGTTTCTGGTCAGCTAAATTGTTGGTTCTTCATCCTTGGTGTGGTGAGTAACACAATTATCTTATGTATTAACATATACTAGGGAGAGTTGTTGTTGTTTCACCACATCTAGAGGCTGTTTAGGGGATTTACATATCAGTGCAAAGTTTTCCTTTTATCCGTGGAATAGTGAGGTTGCAGTCTCACTGTCATATGTATGCAAGGTTGACACTGTCATTCTAAAAGGCAGAAGTCATATATGCAATTAGGTCACTGTAATGACAATATCATTTTAAAACCCTAGAATGGGTAAATTGAAGATGATATATATATATATGTGTGTGGATGTATGGATATATATATGTAGGTATGTGTATATGTGCGTGTATATGTATATGTGTACGTATGTGTAAAAGAATGTAAAGGTTTGAGTATGTATAAAAGAACGTAAAGGTTTGAGTATGTGTAAGAGAAAGTAAAGGTTTGAGATATGGCAGAGAAGGGATGTCGATATAAGGTACTGTTCTGTTGTTCCACAATACTGTGGGGAACGCAGAGAATCTTGTTCAGACACAGACAGGAAGAAATGACACACTGGTGAAAAGCCAGTAAGATTTAGAGGATGATTGTTTGTAGAGAAGTGAGAGGAAGGGTTGAAGGTAATAGTAGGTAGAGAATGCAGAAAGTGAAAGTATGTTAAAATGATTACATAATATATCAACTGTTGCCAGTAAGATCAATGATTAAAAATAAATCACGTGACAATGGCATCTGTGGCACTGCTCTAAAATCCAGCAGGCCACGCTTTCATAGGAAAGCACATCTTTAACTACTTAGTGCAGATAGTCTATTTTGGCTCGCCTGCGAGACAGTTTTACGCAACTGAGACACGCGTTGCTCCTGCAGCCAAACTATTAGTGGAAAACCCAAACGCGGTATTTTAACTTTATTGGTAGACCATTCGCGACGATTTCTGACCAATGCGTAGTTTCTAAGTGTCACTATCTTTCCGTAGCAAGTCCATTTAACAAGCACTCCCCACCCAGCCTATACCTACCCATGCGTGACATAGTGGGCAATAGCGTCTATGTTGGGAGTTCATAAATATATGTATTCATCATATCATATCAGAATTCCGTCCAGCAACCAGATAAACCCACCAATAGCCCGACCGTATGCAAATACAGCGGTGCAAATCGCTGCTCAATCAATACCGACATAAACAAGTGAAATCATACAATGCCATTCTACTATCAATATCTGCAATTAAATATGGAATTCGTGTGCAATCCTCCCGTGGATTTAAGCGTAGATATGTCCCTTTCAAGATTCCGTGGTCATTTATTGTCTTGGACAATCCGTTTGAAAAATACACAGCGCATTGGAACACTATTACACAAACGAAACTAGCTCTGCGTAACTCCCCCTCCCTGATTGCACGGCTGTGACGCTTGCAATTTTATTCTGGTTTGATCGACAATTGTTTTATCCAATAGAAGGCACGACAAGCTTCCCAAAAGTAATTTACATGTGTAAATGAAAGCTTGGATTAACTATTTAAGGGCGAGCGTAACTGCAATACTTGTTATATCACGACAATTTTACGCTGGCATGCGCAGATGACGCATTTGGTTTGACTATGACGCATTTGGTATTACGCTATAAAACTGCGCGCAACTTTGATGTGACTTTTTAGTAGTTTTCCCCGAAGTCGGTCAGAAGAGGACAACAACAGAGATTCTTCTAATCCCTGTAGCATAGATTCTGTGGAAGAGGTGCCTATCAATATGGGGAAGATATCCTCCTCGACATGTAAGTATTACTGCTTGTAATATTTCGATTATATACATTCGTTTTTCCACTGCGTGCTATATAGTCGTTATTTTTGTATTTGCATCGGTCGTAATAGACCACTGTTAGCCTGCTAATAATGCTGAACATATTTGAAAACACACTTTTTCAGACTCCACCTTGAATACCTACATGTATAAGGCAAATAATATAGTACGTTCTTTCCGTTTATTGTTTATTTTCTATTTGGTTTAGCTATCGGATCGCTTAGAATGTATAGCTGACTGTATTGTGTTGAGTACTACTAGCGATAGCATCTACGTAGTGATAAAGTAGCGCTTTCGTGACTTTGCTTCGTTCAATATGCACTTATTGTACGTCGCTTTGGATAAACGCGTCTGCCAAATAACTGTAATGTATTGATATTGTGTTCGTGCCGTTCCCGTAGTGGCTCGTGGTGGCCTGCTTTGTTAGAATTCATAGCATTCACAATGACATAGAGTATTTTAGCGCTGTTCTGTTTGGTTGCTCAGTCGTACGTTATAAACTCCTCAAAAAATGATCGGAAACGTTATTTCGGTCGATTATTCCTCCCCTTTAATAATACCAATTGGTATTGTATTTTATATCGTTGGAAAGCCTGATTAGTCACCTTTACAACGAGGTACAACTTGTAAGGATCATGCATTCGTGGAATGAGCAACACAGCTAACCGTGTGGGTAGCGGCCCAAAAAAATGTGCCAAAATCCCCTGCAATATTCTTCTGTTGGTATTCACTCTCGTTTTGAGTTGCTTGGTGGACTGGATGATTGCACTCTCCCACAGTAATAAGGAAATAACAACACATATTGGCCATTTTTACACTTTATTCATTGTACACTGTCAGGGACCTCAGTAGCGTGTGGAAGATCCATACGCAGCCACAACAGCTTGGCACCTCCTCCTCATGCTGGTCACCAGCCTGGTCACACACCTGTGACTGGCATACACCTGCCAGCACTTGAAGCTCAACACGAGAGTGAATACCAACAGAAGAATATTGCAGGGGATTTTGGCACATTTTTTTGGGCCGCTACCCACACGGTTAGCTGTGTTGCTCATTCCACGAATGCATGATCCTTACAAGTTGTACCTCGTTGTAAAGGTGACTAATCAGGCTTTCCAACGATATAAAATACAATACCAATTGGTATTATTAAAGGGGAGGAATAATCGACCGAAATAACGTTTCCAAACTTTTTTTGAGGAGTTTATTTTATGCCTCGATTTGCCGTGAAGCTAGAACATTGGTAGTGTTTTCCGATATTATTTTATTGTATTGTAATTTCTTTGTGCATAATGTACTCTATGGGGTATTAGTATATCCATGGGTGATGCTTTTCACTTAGGGAATGGAAAATATGTATTCAAATGTACTGTGTCCAGATGTGTGCAAGATGAATGTAAAATAAATAAATAAAATAAATAAGCAACAGTTGTGAAACACACTACAGAGTAATGCCATCCTAGAGCACGCAACAAAATATAACATAATGTAGCATACAGAAGAAAGTGTTTACTGAAGTACAAGAGTGAATGATTTCATATTTAGCTGTGTGTACCACGGTGTTATAATGCTTCTGCATTATGTAATTTGTTCCTATAACATGCTTGACCCTCCACCTCTGCCACTCCAGCAGTGCCCTCTACTGTTCAGAGTGAAGCCACTGCAGGACCAGATCCTTCCAGCATACTGAAGACCGTGCCATTGATGAGTGCATGTTGCCCACGAAGGCACCGCACAGGATGAAGCAGTATATGAAGGATAATGGTGAAAAAATGGCACACTTGGCATCAAACACTGAACTGAAACAGTGCAATATCAATGTTTTCATCCATTAAGTGATCGTAAGGTAAAATGTATATGCTTTATAAAGGACAAAAGGCTTTTTAATAATTTCTCGGAGAGGTTTTGGGTAGGTTATTGGACACCTAGATATCCACCCCCCTGTACTGATCCAAAATAATTCCCACATGAAAATGATACAAAGGTGAGTTAAATGAGTCAAAACGGTTGATTTGCACTGAAATGTATGATTAGTTTAAGATTTACAGCTATTCACATTTTAGCCAATTTGGATAGGTTTGGAGACCCTGGGTACATCAGGCTACACTGCTTACATTTCGTGTCATAGATCTTTAGTAGTTCTGTATATCACCCTGCGATTATTGAATGCTTGTGGACAAGGAGTTTATGATCCAGGAAATGTGTAGTTTTACCTGTTTCACTTATGTACCTCTCAGTATTTTGAAGAAATATATATTTTGTAGCATTTTTAGCAAAGTTTTGCTTGCATTTCCGGCACTTTATTTTGACCTTAAATTCTGAAAATAAACAAATCTAAGTTTGTACAAAAAATGGTACACCGGTTTTGTTTCATTTAAGCCATTTACCAAGTTTATGTGATGCTCACACCTGGAGTTATAAAGCCTTAAACAGAGTACCCCCATGATTTACCAAATATGCCATCTGCACTAAGGGGTTAAAAACTGCATGCCATTTTTGCATTGGCTATTTTCATGCAAAAACAGAAGTCTTTCTTCTGTAGTTACTTTTTTGCCACCATATTGGTGTCTTCCTTTGTGTTTAATTTGTGTCTTAAGATATACATCTGTGAAACAATAAGGCTAAAGTGTAGTATACTTGCTTTAAATCTATAAATTATGCCTGGGCATGTCATGTAGGAAATGTTGGGATTCACTAATATACCTACTTGGGTGCCCATTCAGTTAACTGAGGCATATTTATAAAATTTCATGGATGTATTCTTGTGTAAATTTCCCTAGCACAAAAACATGTGTTAGAATGTCTGTCTGATGTCAGTGAGCCAGTTAATGCTTTAAAATGTATCAAATGCCATTCGTATTTGCCCTTTTCATTTAAAAGCTGAAAGTAGGGTCATTTTCTAGCCCAGACTGGCTTACTGGCCTCTTTTTGTCTTTATGTCTCTTTACTCTATCTGGATCTTTGTTTTTTAAGAGAAGTGAACCTACATTCTTTAGAGAGTGTATGATTATTTGTTTTCAATCATCAAGACCGGGCTATAACCACATCACATTATATTACATTACATTACAGGCATTTAGCAGATGCTTTGATCCAAAACGATTGACCATTCTTTGATCTGAGTAAGATGGGTGGAAATACCTGTAGGGGCCGTAAAGACATTCAAACCTCGTTTAGGAAATCTGAACCATAAACAGGCCCCCTGGTGTAGCACTAGAGTAAAGTTTACAACACATTTATTAGTGTAAAAGGATCCACCCATCCAATTCAGAATATCACCTTAGATTCACTTAGCACCATGACGACAGTACACACCTCGCACAGTTGCATAAGAGACAACCTCTGTTAAACAGACAAGGCTGGTAAAAACGGTAAAAGTTTCTATACCCATAGCAAAGTGGGATAGGGACCAGACCGTCGGTTCCCAACCGGGTGGCTGATTACCACTACGGGGCTCGGTGTGACACTGAGCTAGGGATTTCTATCGACTGGATCACTGGCCGGTCGGGTCGCATAGAGCAGTGAGCACATGAGTTGCGTCCCGGTAATGGAGCACATGAGTTGCGTCCCTGTAGTGGAACACATGGCCGCTGCGCTCCAGCCTGGAGCTGTGCCCGACAGAGAGGGAGGCTTGAAGGAGCTAAGTGAAATCTGCACTCAACACCACTAGATCAACACACATCCAAAACCACATAACTGCAGCACATATAGAACAATGTACATTCAGACATATGTGTGTTGTGTGTGAAACCAAAAGTTTTATATATTTCAATGCTCTCAACAACATACAACTTTGTTGTTACATTGTATTTTACAACTGTAAAATAATTTATAATGAATGACTGTTTCAGTTAAACTGTTTTCTGTTTCGGTCTATTTCCATCCTGTTTTCAAGCATGCAATGGGGGAGTAATAGAGGGCAATACAATATAGTATAACTACAGTATGCTATATATGCAATAGGCATACGGTATTAAAAATTCAAACCCAATTTCCCTGTCTGTCAGTTCTGTGTAGACATTCCATAATTCCGCATCCCTTCATATTTTGATTAACCTTGCAAAACAGATGGGTAGATAGCAAAGTGTACCACTGAATTGTTCAGAAAGCCTCCACATTTATCATATTTACATGTAAGCCTCCACATTTATCATATGTACATGTGATGTTTGTATAATACAGCTACTGTGATGTAATCCAGCAGTCCAGGTGTCGGATGCACTGTGGGATGATTGTTCAACAGGTAAATGAACTATCACCTCCACCGGCCCAGGTAGAGGTGAACATGGCCAAAGAACAGCGGAAATCCTGTCCAGCTCCTCTACCCGCTCGGCCCAGGGTGCCTACACATGGTGGGACTGGGTGTTCTGAGGATGCGTCATTGCCAGCGCCCTCATATGTGCCTTCACCCTGGTGCAGTGCTGCTATTTCCGACACCTCATCTACCCCCAGCGCACCCCAACCCATGCTGCATTAGTTCTCAGCCATCTCCAGTTGCCAACGCTGCTGGGACTGGAACCATAAACACCAGCATGGAACCAGCGCCACTTTTTATGACCCCTTGGGACTGTGTTTGTTTTTCCCACGGGGCCAAACGGGGGATTCTGTAAGACTGAAAAAGGTGTTATCAGTCCTACCCTTGCAGCTGGTGGGGACTTCCTTGAGGGTGCAATAAAACAATTTACTTTATGGCCTGAGAACCTGTTCTGACTTCTCACGGCCTCGTAAACTACAGCTGGGGTCGAGCCTACAACTGGACATCAGAAGGAAACAGCATCCGAATGACGCTGGGAACTCACAGGTCTTTTACGGCCTAGATTCTGGACTGAATGGTGAACATATTAAACAAAGCTGTATATGTATATTGAATCATATGTATGTGCATGTAAATTGGTAATTGTGGAAGTATAAAGTAATTGTGGATAATATGATAAATGTGGTGAACCTGGATAATACTAATTGAAGTGTGTGGTATGTGAAAGTATAGGAGGGGGAGAAATAAAGATTGTATAGGTTATCAGGGATGCGCTTGTCCATATAAATATCTGGAACCAAGAGTGGCCATCACCGGGACCTCACCGGATATCTAGATATGATAGAGAAGATCATGAGATCACGCGCCGTCGTTCAAAGAGTCTTATTACTGTCACTAGATTGGGGAGGTAGACTCTGTTTCTCTCCCTGGAGGGGGGTCCCTGCGTGGTGAAACTTCTCTTCCTGCCAGACCTTATTTGGACAAACAAAGGGACTTGTGGAGTGGGCATACCGGCGCTGTACTGCATTTAAGGACATCCCAAAGGGAGACTCAAGGAGAATCTGCTTAACAGGTCTCCTGGTGCTGTAGTGGCACCATAGTCATTTTCATATGGGAGAATCTGCTTAACAGGTCTCCTGGTGCTGTAGTGGCACCATAGTCATTTTCATATAGGAGAATCTGCTTAACAGGTCTCCTGGTGCTGTAGTGGCACCATAGCCATTTTCATATAGGAGAATCTGCTTAACAGTTCTCCTGGTACCATAGTCACACCGTACGGAATCACTTGGTGATATACTTTGTTTGTGAACTTGTTCGTGTTTATTTGTCTTGACAGCATGTTATCCTGTGTTTAGTTATAGGCATTGAATGTGTTCGTGTTTGTTCTCACAGTTTTAACCAGTGATTATTTGTCATTAATAAATTACCATGTTTTCATATCAACTGCATCTTTCTTTTAATCCTTTTTCCCAGCTTCAATTGTCTGCATGATCTGAGCTGCAGCGTTCCAAGCTAATGACCTCCCTGCCTGTTATCCAATTCTTTTTATATTTAACGTGCGTGGCTCTCATCCATCTTATACCCTTTTCAGCCTAAATTACTACTGAAGACTCAGGGGGACAATTCTGACCCAGGACCGACTGATCAGCGGCCTGGTACAGACGTGGTGTACACAAATTGGGTGGGCAGCAAGTGACGGTCCAAATATAAAGGTCGGGTTGGTGTATCGGTTCTGGTAATTTGATGTGAAGAGAATCCATGGGCGTCCTACGCCGATTCTTGTCAAATTTGCCTTAAGGAGCTCTTTAAATACACCCAGAGTAGTGCATGGTTCTGGTGATTCGATATAGGAACCCATGGGCATTTACGCCGGTTCTTGTCAAATTTGCCTTAAGGAGCCCTTTAAATGTACTCAGACTGGGGCTCGCAACTATCTATGATAAATGAATATCATGTATTGTGTTGACTAGACCCCCAACCTCTGCGTTCGCCACCGAACTGAGCTTCAGCAATAATGTTGATTCCGGCAAACATATATTGAAGTAATGATGGTACCTAAGGGCGAGTGGAGTGTAAACACTCCGAGCTCCACGCATGTTTAACCAAAATTCTAAATTATAATTATAAATGGAGTCAGATAAACGAGTAAATAAAATAATAATATTTCTAAATAACTTTTACCTTTTCCCACAGCAAGAGTGGAATACATCACGTTTAAACTTTCGCTCCGAGCTATTCCCTCATTGGTCTAGTAATTGCGGATTCTACAGTAATATATACAATTATACACGGGAAGGAAATCAGGAAGTAGCAGAAAACGAAACATCGGAAATACAGCGTTAACCCAAGAAAAATCCCGAAGTCACCCGAATAGTGCATGCACGAGACTGGGTAAACAAACACACAGATGAGACTCGGACAACCCACGAACAGAGGGGAATGCAATGATGAAATGAAAAATAATAAATCCAGAATAAATGTCAAATAATAATACAAACAGATTTACAGAACATAACAGGTAGCCTAATTCAAAATTGGAGCGTGTTCCATCCAACTCGCTGCGTACGCTGTCTTTCTACTGAGTCGCCTCAAAGATTTAGGTTGCACTCTGCCACAGAATAGCTGAGCATCATTTCTATACAGTCGAGGGTTCTGCTTCTTCTACTCATCTCCTAGTACTGAAATCTTGAAGGCGACTAGTACAGTACACATCGCCATCCGCTAGCCGAAAGACCAAAACATTTAATTCATTTGGATATTCATTTATTTGCCGTTTTCTCAATTATTGTCATTTTGGCGGTCGCGATTTCCCTTTGGCGGTCCGTGAAATAATTTATTTAAAACAAGCCCATGACTGAGGTTGGATCAAACACTGCTACATGACAGTTAATTAATGATACATGCAAAGAAATTAAGTGTATTTCAATAAATTATTCTCATATGTAACGTATTACATTAGCTAACTAGCTATCGAGACAATAAGACAACATTAAAACTACTGTGGTAAGATGGGACCGTTCTTTTAAGTTCAGTGGATGGGACACAAGAACTCGACCATATTCCACTGATTCCCACATTACTAGCAAAAGGCATCAACGCTAACGATAGCTAGTTGGCCCATTTTGAGCTGCCAAATAGTGTCAAGCAATTTCTAAAGCACATTAATATCAATATAAAACGAAGATTAACAGTATATTTATACTTTGCTTGGCTACCTGATGTCTGCCTCAAAGTAACTCATCACACTGACTGACTCACGACTGTCGAGTGCCTATGCATGCGTATGCGTGCAATTTTGCGTGCGTGCGTGCGTTCTTTCACCATAGAAAGGCTCGGTGCCCACACAGTGCTCGCCGCTGCGGCGGAAACCAAGAGGGAGGGTAGAGGTAGAGGGCATCGCCGGGGAGCACCACTCTCCCGACCTGATATTTTGATTCAATCAATATATCTGTTCGGCAGGGCAGGCTGTGCGCAAACAGGAATTTATTTATTTATTTATTTATTTATTTATATATATATATATATATATATATATATATATATATATATATATATTTTATTTCACTGAAAAAGGGCACTTCTCTATAGCAGGCCAAACGGCAGGTGCTCAAGCCCCCTTTGAGGTGTATGTGTGCACGTGCCTGAGCAGGACTGATCTAAAAATAACACAGTAGCCCACAAGATACCTACGTTAGTTAACTTAGCTAACAGTTAAACGGTTATGACTGGTCAATGTTCATGTTTATGCAGTTTTGACCGAACTTAGAGACAGAAAATTAGAAATTAGTTTCTTGAGGTTTTAATGTGGCTATATGACTCAATTTAGTGGAGTTACTGAAAGTTTAATTGTATATTAATTTATGGCTAACTTAGCTGTCTTTAATAATGTTAACTGTTACAAAAAAATTATCCAAATTAAGATGAGCTAAGTTTATAACTAGGCCTTATTATGTAGCCTACATTCTCCAGTTCTCCGCCTCTGCCACGGCCGCTGCTCCAGGCTCAGCAGCCGGAGCGAGCGGCTCGAACAAAACACATTATGGCTGTGAATGAGGAGACACGTTAAAAAAAGGGTGTGGCTTGCTAACTCGAGCCCAACCCTTTCATGAGTATCTTTCCCACTCCCAATTTTGCCATTTTTTTAACCGCAAACGGAGACGTGGTCGCTCTGAAACAGCCCTTTAAGTTGCCAATCTCTGAATCCGGCCCTAAACATCATTGAGATACAGTATGAACCACTAGAGGGCAGTGTAGCACACATTTAAAGTAAATAATTTGGCTTCTTGTCTGCTGTGTTATTCTGCACTGCCTTATTCTGCACTAGCAGTGTATGATATACTTACTTCCAGGGTTTCATTGAGTATGTATATTTGGGAGCATACTTTTCAAGAAGTACCTAAACATTTTGGTGGCATGAATATGATGCACAGCTTAGTGTAGCTGATGTTTTCCTTCAATAACAACAAAAAACACACATGACATGGCTGCGCAAGGGTGGGGCCGTGACCGAATATGATTTCTTTACCCCATTGAGGGTACATATTTGAGTCAACTTCGTCAAAACATTTTTGAGTTGGTGTCTTTTTCTCACAAACGGGGGTACTCAAAATACCCGGATGAACCCATTATTTCTGGGGTTTTGTTGAGGGGATTCAGGAGCACACTCATCCAACAATTTCAGGAAGTAAACTGGAAGTAAGACTACAAGTTGTAGCACAAGTCTATGGTATACATGTTTATGGTACAAGAGCGGGTCATATTACAAACTACTTCCTCACTAGTTTGGAAAGAGTTTTGCAGGATTTTTTTTCGCACACTACTAGGGGACAGGGCACATAGTATACAGGGGTCTGAGTGGACAGGGGGCAGGGAACAGGGATCATATTCAGTCACGGCCTGAGACTTCTTACAACACTTCCACATTATGGCTGGAAAATAGTATGGATTTTTTTTAGCATACTGTACATGGCATATTAAACAGTACACAATAAACAGTTCACAGCTGCTGCTACACAGAAGACAGGATGCAGGGGAGCAGTATTTACTTATGGAAGCATATCCACACCAAAATGCTAATCGGCGATTGAAAATGGTGCACGTAGGCGGAGGCTCAAAGAAATGGGCCGTTACAGGGGTCCGTTAAAACCCAACCTAGAGGTCCAGCCGTTACAGGGGTCTGTTCAAACCCAACCTAGAGGTTCAGCCGTTACAGGCGTCCGTTCAAACCCAACCAAGAGGTCCAGCTGTTACAGGGGTCCGTTCAAACCCAACCTAGAGGTCCAGCCGTTACAAGGGTCCATTCAAACCCAACCAAGAGGTCCAGCCATTACAGGCATCCGTTCAAACCCAACTAGAGGTTCAGCTGTTACAAGGGTCCGTTCAAACCCAACCAAGAGGTCCAGCCATTACAGGCGTCCATTCAAACCCAACCAAGAGGTCCAGCCGTTACAGGGGTCCGTTCAAACCCAACCTAGAGGTTCAGCTGTTACAAGGGTCCGTTGAAACCCAACCAAGAGGTCCAGCCATTACAGGGGTCCGTTCAAACCCAACCAAGAGGTCCAGCCATTACAGGCGTCCGTTCAAACCCAACCAAGAGGTCCAGCCGTTACAGGGGTCCGTTCAAACCCAACCTAGAGGTTCAGCTGTTACAAGGGTCCGTTCAAACCCAACCAAGAGGTCCAGCCATTACAGGGGTCCGTTCAAACCCAACCAAGAGGTCCAGCCATTACAGGGGTCTGTTCAAACCCAACCAAGAGGTCCAGCCATTACAGGGGTCCGTTCAAACTCAACATAGAGGTTCAGCTGTTACAAGGGTCCGTTCAAACCCAACCAAGAGGTCCAGCCATTACAGGGGTCCATTCAAACTCAACATAGAGGTTCAGCTGTTACAAGGGTCCGTTCAAACCCAACCAAGAGGTCCAGCCATTACAGGGGTCCGTTCAAACCCAACCAAGAGGTCCAGCCATTACAGGGGTCCGTTCAAACCCAACCTAGAGGTTCAGCTGTTACAAGGGTCCGTTGAAACCCAACCAAGAGGTCCAGCCATTACAGGGGTCCGTTCAAACCCAACCAAGAGGTCCAGCCATTACAGGCGTCCGTTCAAACCCAACCAAGAGGTCCAGCCATTACAGGGGTCCGTTCAAACCCAACCTAGAGGTTCAGCTGTTACAAGGGTCCATTCAAACCAAACCAAGAGGTCCAGCCATTACAGGGGTCCGTTCAAACCCAACCAAGAGGTCCAGCCATTACAGGGGTCTGTTCAAACCCAACCTAGAGGTTCAGCTGTTACAAGGGTCCGTTGAAACCCAACCAAGAGGTCCAGCCATTACAGGGGTCTGTTCAAACCCAACCAAGAGGTCCAGCCATTACAGGCGTCCGTTCAAACCCAACCAAGAGGTCCAGCCGTTACAGGGGTCCGTTCAAACCCAACCTAGAGGTTCAGCTGTTACAAGGGTCCGTTCAAACCCAACCAAGAGGTCCAGCAATTACTGGGGTCCGTTCAAACCCAACCAAGAGGTCCAGCCATTAAAGGGGTCCGTTCCAACTCAACATAGAGGTTCAGCTGTTACAAGGGTCCGTTCAAACCCAACCAAGAGGTCCAGCCATTACAGGGGTCCGTTCAAACTCAACATAGAGGTTCAGCTGTTACAAGGGTCCGTTCAAACCCAACCAAGAGGTCCAGCCATTACAGGGGTCCGTTCAAACCCAACCAAGAGGTCCAGCCATTACAGGGGTCCGTTCAAACTCAACATAGAGGTTCAGCTGTTACAAGGGTCCGTTCAAACCCAACCAAGAGGTCCAGCCATTACAGGGGTCCGTTCAAACCCAACCAAGAGGTCCAGCCATTACAGGGGTCCGTTCAAACCCAACCTAGAGGTTCAGCTGTTACAAGGGTCCGTTCAAACCCAACCAAGAGGTCCAGCCATTACAGGGGTCCGTTCAAACCCAACCAAGAGGTCCAGCCATTACAGGGGTCCGTTCAAACTCAACATAGAGGTTCAGCTGTTACAAGGGTCCGTTCAAACCCAACCAAGAGGTCCAGCCATTACAGGGGTCCGTTCAAACTCAACATAGAGGTTCAGCTGTTACAAGGGTCCGTTCAAACCCAACCAAGAGGTCCAGCCATTACAGGGGTCCGTTCAAACCCAACCAAGAGGTCCAGCCATTACAGGGGTCCGTTCAAACCCAACCTAGAGGTTCAGCTGTTACAAGGGTCCGTTGAAACCCAACCAAGAGGTCCAGCCATTACAGGGGTCCGTTCAAACCCAACCAAGAGGTCCAGCCATTACAGGCGTCCGTTCAAACCCAACCAAGAGGTCCAGCCATTACAGGGGTCCGTTCAAACCCAACCTAGAGGTTCAGCTGTTACAAGGGTCCATTCAAACCAAACCAAGAGGTCCAGCCATTACAGGGGTCCGTTCAAACCCAACCAAGAGGTCCAGCCATTACAGGGGTCCGTTCAAACCCAACCTAGAGGTTCAGCTGTTACAAGGGTCCGTTGAAACCCAACCAAGAGGTCCAGCCATTACAGGGGTCTGTTCAAACCCAACCAAGAGGTCCAGCCATTACAGGCGTCCGTTCAAACCCAACCAAGAGGTCCAGCCGTTACAGGGGTCCGTTCAAACCCAACCTAGAGGTTCAGCTGTTACAAGGGTCCGTTCAAACCCAACCAAGAGGTCCAGCAATTACTGGGGTCCGTTCAAACCCAACCAAGAGGTCCAGCCATTAAAGGGGTCCGTTCCAACTCAACATAGAGGTTCAGCTGTTACAAGGGTCCGTTCAAACCCAACCAAGAGGTCCAGCCATTACAGGGGTCCGTTCAAACTCAACATAGAGGTTCAGCTGTTACAAGGGTCCGTTCAAACCCAACCAAGAGGTCCAGCCATTACAGGGGTCCGTTCAAACCCAACCAAGAGGTCCAGCCATTACAGGGGTCCGTTCAAACTCAACATAGAGGTTCAGCTGTTACAAGGGTCCGTTCAAACCCAACCAAGAGGTCCAGCCATTACAGGGGTCCGTTCAAACCCAACCAAGAGGTCCAGCCATTACAGGGGTCCGTTCAAACCCAACCTAGAGGTTCAGCTGTTACAAGGGTCCGTTCAAACCCAACCAAGAGGTCCAGCCATTACAGGGGTCCGTTCAAACCCAACCAAGAGGTCCAGCCATTACAGGGGTCCGTTCAAACTCAACATAGAGGTTCAGCTGTTACAAGGGTCCGTTCAAACCCAACCAAGAGGTCCAGCCATTACAGGGGTACGTTCAAACTCAACATAGAGGTTCAGCTGTTACAAGAGTCCGTTCAAACCCAACCAAGAGGTCCAGCCATTACAGGGGTCCGTTCAAACCCAACCAAGAGGTCCAGCCATTACAGGGGTCCGTTCAAACCCAACCTAGAGGTTCAGCTGTTACAAGGGTCCGTTGAAACCCAACCAAGAGGTCCAGCCATTACAGGGGTCCGTTCAAACCCAACCAAGAGGTCCAGCCATTACAGGCGTCCGTTCAAACCCAACCAAGAGGTCCAGCCATTACAGGGGTCCGTTCAAACCCAACCTAGAGGTTCAGCTGTTACAAGGGTCCATTCAAACCCAACCAAGAGGTCCAGCCATTACAGGGGTCCGTTCAAACCCAACCAAGAGGTCCAGCCATTACAGGGGTCCGTTCAAACCCAACCAAGAGGTCCAGCCATTACAGGGGTCCGTTCAAACCCAACCTAGAGGTTCAGCTGTTACAAGGGTCCGTTGAAACCCAACCAAGAGGTCCAGCCATTACAGGGGTCTGTTCAAACCCAACCAAGAGGTCCAGCCATTACAGGCGTCCATTCAAACCCAACCAAGAGGTCCAGCCGTTACAGGGGTCCGTTCAAACCCAACCTAGAGGTTCAGCTGTTACAAGGGTCCGTTCAAACCCAACCAAGAGGTCCAGCAATTACTGGGGTCCGTTCAAACCCAACCAAGAGGTCCAGCCATTACAGGGGTCCGTTCAAACTCAACATAGAGGTTCAGCTGTTACAAGGGTCCGTTCAAACCCAACCAAGAGGTCCAGCCATTACAGGGGTCCGTTCAAACTCAACATAGAGGTTCAGCTGTTACAAGGGTCCGTTCAAACCCAACCAAGAGGTCCAGCCATTACAGGGGTCCGTTCAAACCCAACCAAGAGGTCCAGCCATTACAGGGGTCCGTTCAAACCCAACCTAGAGGTTCAGCTGTTACAAGGGTCCGTTGAAACCCAACCAAGAGGTCCAGCCATTACAGGGGTCCGTTCAAACCCAACCAAGAGGTCCAGCCATTACAGGCGTCCGTTCAAACCCAACCAAGAGGTCCAGCCATTACAGGGGTCCGTTCAAACCCAACCTAGAGGTTCAGCTGTTACAAGGGTCCATTCAAACCCAACCAAGAGGTCCAGCCATTACAGGGGTCCGTTCAAACCCAACCAAGAGGTCCAGCCATTACAGGGGTCCGTTCAAACCCAACCAAGAGGTCCAGCCATTACAGGGGTCCGTTCAAACCCAACCTAGAGGTTCAGCTGTTACAAGGGTCCGTTGAAACCCAACCAAGAGGTCCAGCCATTACAGGGGTCTGTTCAAACCCAACCAAGAGGTCCAGCCATTACAGGCGTCCGTTCAAACCCAACCAAGAGGTCCAGCCGTTACAGGGGTCCGTTCAAACCCAACCTAGAGGTTCAGCTGTTACAAGGGTCCGTTCAAACCCAACCAAGAGGTCCAGCCATTACAGGGGTCTGTTCAAACCCAACCAAGAGGTCCAGCTGTTACAAGGGTCCGTTCAAACCCAACCAAGAGGTCCAGCCATTACAGGGGTCCGTTCAAACCCAACCAAGAGGTCCAGCCATTACAGGGGTCCGTTCAAACCCAACCAAGAGGTCCAGCCATTACAGGGGTCCGTTCAAACTCAACATAGAGGTTCAGCTGTTACAAGGGTCCGTTCAAACCCAACCAAGAGGTCCAGCCATTACAGGGGTCCGTTCAAACTCAACATAGAGGTTCAGCTGTTACAAGGGTCCGTTCAAACCCAACCAAGAGGTCCAGCCATTACAGGGGTCCGTTCAAACCCAACCAAGAGGTCCAGCCATTACAGGGGTCCGTTCAAACCCAACCTAGAGGTTCAGCTGTTACAAGGGTCCGTTGAAACCCAACCAAGAGGTCCAGCCATTACAGGGGTCCGTTCAAACCCAACCAAGAGGTCCAGCCATTACAGGCGTCCGTTCAAACCCAACCAAGAGGTCCAGCCATTACAGGGGTCCGTTCAAACCCAACCTAGAGGTTCAGCTGTTACAAGGGTCCATTCAAACCCAACCAAGAGGTCCAGCCATTACAGGGGTCCGTTCAAACCCAACCAAGAGGTCCAGCCATTACAGGGGTCCGTTCAAACCCAACCAAGAGGTCCAGCCATTACAGGGGTCCGTTCAAACCCAACCTAGAGGTTCAGCTGTTACAAGGGTCCGTTGAAACCCAACCAAGAGGTCCAGCCATTACAGGGGTCTGTTCAAACCCAACCAAGAGGTCCAGCCATTACAGGCGTCCGTTCAAACCCAACCAAGAGGTCCAGCCGTTACAGGGGTCCGTTCAAACCCAACCTAGAGGTTCAGCTGTTACAAGGGTCCGTTCAAACCCAACCAAGAGGTCCAGCAATTACTGGGGTCCGTTCAAACCCAACCAAGAGGTCCAGCCATTAAAGGGGTCCGTTCCAACTCAACATAGAGGTTCAGCTGTTACAAGGGTCCGTTCAAACCCAACCAAGAGGTCCAGCCATTACAGGGGTCCGTTCAAACTCAACATAGAGGTTCAGCTGTTACAAGGGTCCGTTCAAACCCAACCAAGAGGTCCAGCCATTACAGGGGTCCGTTCAAACCCAACCAAGAGGTCCAGCCATTACAGGGGTCCGTTCAAACTCAACATAGAGGTTCAGCTGTTACAAGGGTCCGTTCAAACCCAACCAAGAGGTCCAGCCATTACAGGGGTCCGTTCAAACCCAACCAAGAGGTCCAGCCATTACAGGGGTCCGTTCAAACCCAACCTAGAGGTTCAGCTGTTACAAGGGTCCGTTCAAACCCAACCAAGAGGTCCAGCCATTACAGGGGTCCGTTCAAACCCAACCAAGAGGTCCAGCCATTACAGGGGTCCGTTCAAACTCAACATAGAGGTTCAGCTGTTACAAGGGTCCGTTCAAACCCAACCAAGAGGTCCAGCCATTACAGGGGTCCGTTCAAACTCAACATAGAGGTTCAGCTGTTACAAGGGTCCGTTCAAACCCAACCAAGAGGTCCAGCCATTACAGGGGTCCGTTCAAACCCAACCAAGAGGTCCAGCCATTACAGGGGTCCGTTCAAACCCAACCTAGAGGTTCAGCTGTTACAAGGGTCCATTGAAACCCAACCAAGAGGTCCAGCCATTACAGGGGTCCGTTCAAACCCAACCAAGAGGTCCAGCCATTACAGGCGTCCGTTCAAACCCAACCAAGAGGTCCAGCCATTACAGGGGTCCGTTCAAACCCAACCTAGAGGTTCAGCTGTTACAAGGGTCCATTCAAACCCAACCAAGAGGTCCAGCCATTACAGGGGTCCGTTCAAACCCAACCAAGAGGTCCAGCCATTACAGGGGTCCGTTCAAACCCAACCAAGAGGTCCAGCCATTACAGGGGTCCGTTCAAACCCAACCTAGAGGTTCAGCTGTTACAAGGGTCCGTTGAAACCCAACCAAGAGGTCCAGCCATTACAGGGGTCTGTTCAAACCCAACCAAGAGGTCCAGCCATTACAGGCGTCCGTTCAAACCCAACCAAGAGGTCCAGCCGTTACAGGGGTCCGTTCAAACCCAACCTAGAGGTTCAGCTGTTACAAGGGTCCGTTCAAACCCAACCAAGAGGTCCAGCAATTACTGGGGTCCGTTCAAACCCAACCAAGAGGTCCAGCCATTAAAGGGGTCCGTTCCAACTCAACATAGAGGTTCAGCTGTTACAAGGGTCCGTTCAAACCCAACCAAGAGGTCCAGCCATTACAGGGGTCCGTTCAAACTCAACATAGAGGTTCAGCTGTTACAAGGGTCCGTTCAAACCCAACCAAGAGGTCCAGCCATTACAGGGGTCCGTTCAAACCCAACCAAGAGGTCAAGCCATTACAGGGGTCCGTTCAAACTCAACATAGAGGTTCAGCTGTTACAAGGGTCCGTTCAAACCCAACCAAGAGGTCCAGCCATTACAGGGGTCCGTTCAAACCCAACCAAGAGGTCCAGCCATTACAGGGGTCCGTTCAAACCCAACCTAGAGGTTCAGCTGTTACAAGGGTCCGTTGAAACCCAACCAAGAGGTCCAGCCATTACAGGGGTCCGTTCAAACCCAACCAAGAGTTCCAGCCATTACAGGCGTCCGTTCAAACCCAACCAAGAGGTCCAGCCGTTACAGGGGTCCGTTCAAACCCAACCTAGAGGTTCAGTTGTTACAAGGGTCCATTCAAACCCAACCAAGAGGTCCAGCCATTACAGGGGTCCGTTCAAACCCAACCAAGAGGTCCAGCCATTACAGGGGTCCGTTCAAACTCAACATAGAGGTTCAGCTGTTACAAGGGTCCGTTCAAACCCAACCAAGAGGTCCAGCCATTTCAGGGGTCCGTTCAAACTCAACATAGAGGTTCAGCTGTTACAAGGGTCCGTTCAAACCCAACCAAGAGGTCCAGCCATTACAGGGGTCCGTTCAAACCCAACCAAGAGGTCCAGCCATTACAGGGGTCCGTTCAAACTCAACATAGAGGTTCAGCTGTTACAAGGGTCCGTTCAAACCCAACCAAGAGGTCCAGCCATTACAGGGGTCCGTTCAAACCCAACCAAGAGGTCCAGCCATTACAGGGCTCCGTTCAAACCCAACCAAGTCCAGACAAAGTGGTGTCTTTTTGTGCTTTTAGTCATCAGGTAGTTAGCAGGCTACCAATATTTTCTACTTTTCTGAGTTTAGGAATTGATCACATAACTGATAAGAACTAGAAGGAAACTAGGTAAATGTTGTGACGAGCCATGTAGCCAGCCTAATGCTAACTAATTGAACAGCTTGTATTTTCCCCTGCTTTTGTTAGTCTGGTGTGGTAACTAGCCTATAGCCTACAGGTTTGTGAGGTTTGTTAATCGGGTGTGGTAACTAGCCTATAGCCTACAGGTGTGTGTGGTTTGTAATCTGGTGTGGTAACTAATCTATAGCCTACAGGTTTGTGAGGTTTGTTAATCGGGTGTGGTAACTAGTCTATAGCCTACAGGTGTGTGTGGTCAAAATTAGATGGCTATTTCCGGCAGGCTATACCTGCAAAAAACTCCACCTTATTTACCGTGGGCATTTCCATCACAATTTAAAAACAAATTTTTTAAAGGGTAAGTGTACCCGCCGTTTCAGCCTACTACACTATTTTGAAAAATACTTTGTGTGGTGAGCGAGGGAGAGGGGTGGGGGCGGAGGATCTGTGTCCATCTTCATTTGCATAAATTAATGGACAATGTACACATTATTTTGTATAACTCGTTGTTCTGGTTACAAACTTTACCTGCACTAAAATCTAAGTGGATTGGCCTATAAATACTGCCTCTTATCAGAGATTATAGTATTGCAGGTACTGTATAGTATTGCAGGTACTGTATAGTATTGCAATGCCTGTATAGTATTACAGTTATGTTTTTAAGGTGGAATGAAAGTTAAGCAAACTTTGTTTTGCATTATCACCGTAGTAGGCTATTTATCTGAAACTTTATGATGTAATACAAGAGTCAGTTATGTAATTAATCCTTGACCTTTTCACACAAATCACAAATCTTTTTAGATATTGAGGTAGATCTGTCAGAAGCATTTAAAGGCATGTAGCCTTTCAAATAATATTTTAAAAGCATTAGAGAAGGATTAATTCCTTCACACTATATATTCTGTTTATTAAGTTTCTCCAAATAGATTATGCCACTGAATGTTTAAGTCAATTGGCATTCATATTTAATGATTTCAGGCATGTTACCAGCTTTTTTTATTGTAGTTAAATGTCAGCTCAGGTGCTCAAAATAAAAATGGCTTCCAACAGGTAGAGTATTTGTGTCTCATATTTGATAGGTCTGTCTGGATGAAATGAGCGGTTTGCTGTGGGAAGTGATCTGTGTTCACAAGTAAAGAATCATCACCTCAATTTATTGAAATATTTTTTATTAATAAATAGTAAGAATAGTCCACAAGAAACAAAAATAAAAAATGCATTAACATTTTTTGTATAATGATACAAACATTTTTATTTCTCATTATGAGATAACCTCTTTTTAGTTAACTGGAGACACAAAGCTTGTTTCAAACATTTTAGACAATTGCTAATTCAGACCTCAGCAATTCAGAAAGGTTAGCTTGTGGTTCTCTGAAATAAATACACAAATAAATAGCATTAATAATAAATAAAATGACTAATGAATGAATGCATAAATGACATGTATTGCAGACAGATTTTGAAGAAAACCCTGAGCTGCAAGTAACTGTAAATACCTCTAGGTGGCGCTGAAGGAGAGGATTCCGGAGTCAGCAGTGCAGTGGCTAACACATGTACAGTGTGACTGCTTCACCACAGCAATCGTTTGCTTAGTTTGACTGTTTAAATACCCTGAGAAAGAGATGCTCTTTCATACCTATATATTTTTTTTTTCTTTTTTTCTTTTTTTCTTTTTGTTTTTAGCAAAAAACTAAAATTCAGAAAATTGCTATGCTCTACTGATAAAATGTTGTCCTATACATATTGAGAAAATGAGTGGAAGAAATTCACTAGGGACATTTTAGCTTCAGGGAAGACTTTCACATTCTCCCTGTACAATGTTCTCGGACACACCCAGCAGCAGAAATACATTATGTTATAAAATCTATGTACATTTAAATAGTAAATAAATAACAGTCAAGCACTGACAAACAAACACACAAGACGTTATTTTCCTGTGAGACGCCTTTGAAAAGCGCCGTATGAATGAAATGTGTACAGAAGAGCGTCTGTGGAGTCATGCTGGAGAAGTAGTGTCACTGGCTCATTCATGCTTCAGGCCTGTACTCCAGCGTAGCGTAGGACTGTAAAACACAGTTTATTATGTTAATATTGTACATATGCTCACATTATATATTGAAATATATTGTAGTACTGTACGCACTAACAAGGCCTCAATTTTGTATGGAGAACTCACCTTCTGAAGTAGTGTTTTGAGTTCCTGGAAGAACTCTATGGTGTCTCTCATGGGATATGAATCACATGGTTGGCAGGCCGCATTCTATAAAACAGTAAACATGTCTGTTATGCTGATGTTAAATACCTTGTGTACAGTAACAGTAATTAAGTACAAACCTTATGCACAACTAGCATGGCAAGCAAAGACCACAACAAACAACCTGAAGAGTGCGGCACCATGTGATGTTGGTGATGCTCAGTCAGTCAAGGAGATATTTGATTATAACAAGTATTTAAAATCTCTCCACACTTTCTGTTGGTGAGGGACAGGTGAGGGACAGGTGCGGGACAGAAAGACTCTTACCTTAGTCTCCTCGTCACTGCAGGAATTGACACTCTTTTGCTAAAATGTCAAATGAAAATGAGTTTTGATTAATTACAAACGTGTTATTTGACACACACCAATATGCATCAATTGATACATGTAACAGAAACGTATGATTTATTTTCAATAAAAAAAACTCACAATGCTGGATTTTCTTAGACTTCTGCTGAAGCTTGCTCTGAGAGATTCAGCTTTATCTTTGAGCTTCAGCTTCCACAGTTTCTCACTGAAGCAGGTCAGAGCCTGGCCAGAGCAACAGTTCTATCAGGGAGAAATATGAATGAATCAACAACACTGCATGACAACTGAAAAAGTGAATATCAGTCTTTAGCCCACAGTCTTTAGCCCACAGTCTTTAGCACACAGTCTTTAGCCCACAGTCTTTAGCACACAGTCTTTAGCCCACAGTCTTTAGCACACAGTCTTTAGCACACAGTCTTTAGCCCATAGTCTTTAGCACACAGTCTTTAGCCCATAGTCTTTAGCACACAGTCTTTAGCACACAGTCTTTAGCACACAGTCTTTAGCACACAGTCCTTAGCACGCTCCTGTTGCACACATTCAAGTTTCAGCCGTGATTCAGGACTACAGAAGTCAAAAATCATTTCCTCCGGTAGCATAGCGCATGGCACATTTTGCATCTATGCAAGGGCTACATTATCATCCCAGATCAAGAAACCCTTTTTTACCTTTTCCACTTGCTGTTTCATAAACAATATGTTGTCTGTGCATCTCTGCCCTGTTTCTAAAATAATAATTGTTCATTGGTTTCAGAGCACATAGATGCGTATCGCTGGTGATTCATCCGACTCAAGCCATTGTAGCTGTTTCAATCATGTTTCCACATCAGAGACAATGTCAATGATGACTGAGTAGTTTACTATCTAAACACATTTGTATACACTTCTGGAAAGAGCTTTTAAATGAGATCAATGTTCATAAATTTAAGGATCACATTCAGTTGATGTAATGTTTATGGATGATTTTATAAATGAAAAAAGGCTCACGGAGAGTGTTCATGCTTTATGTTCAGTGGTAACAGTGTTCATATAGCAAGGTCCTCTATGTAAATGGTAAATTGTCAAATTAATCTGTATGTACTTTGTGTGAACCAGCAAAATGATGCAATAATTGTATTGTATGAAAGCCCAAATTCACTTTTCCCACATTGTAAATACAATTTAAAGCTCCCCTTGAGTTCTTTGCCCCTAAGGATCCACATCTAATGTAATAAATATGGGCTGTGTGCGCTGTGTGCGCTGTGTGCTGGCCATGCAGACTGAACACTGGTGAGCTGGTGAGCTTTTGGTTCAGTGTTGTATTTTTTTTAAAAGAGCGGATTGGGGTATTGTTTTATACACCCACTGCATGCTAAACAGTGCTTTACTGTGCCTCACTGTGTCAGACGCCCTAAACGCATTAGTCATGCCGTTAATCACTCACTGAAGACCACTACTACATGTTTACATTTGCCCCCATGCATAAAAGTCAAGATCACATTTGCATAATGTATATAATAAAAGATTATTATAATTATAATTTGAACCTACCTTTATATCCTCTAGCTGGGGTGTATTCAGCATAAAACCGTTGTGCTGTAAAAAAAAAAGACATTCCAAGTTTATTAAGAGCATTACGGATGCGCACTGGCATTAATGTAACCACCAAAGTACAGGTAAAGTGAAGAGAGGAAACGAACCAGCACACTTCTGTTGAGCCTCTCCAGATCCTCCCTGATTTCATGCAGTTTCTGTTGGATCTGACCCAGTGAAGCGCCCCTCACCGCGTGTCCCACAATTACTAGAAGGCAAAAGGTGAGCAGTTGCATTGTTGAAGCGTTCTTAAGTGAAATCTTTCAGAAAGTTTTTCAAAGGCTTTGGTGATGCTGTGTACAGATACATGTCTCACCTGTATATATATGTGTGTGTGTCTGTATGTCTGCATGCATTCCTCTGGACACAGGAAAGCCACTCCTTCCAGCTTGGAAAACTGCAAAGTATGAATGACTAATTAATTTTTCTTTTCCACTGGCTAACTCTCCGTGAGTTCAGAGGTGTGTGTGTGTGTGTGTGGAGTTGTAACGGTGTGAACGCACAATCTGCTCAGCAGGCAGGAAAATTTCAGTCTGAATCAGCATCTCGTCTCTGCTGACTGAAGGTACCAGACCTCAAATGTATCTAAACAAAACAAGGTAGTCCTCCCACACAAGCCTACCTGTGGCAGCGAAAGCACACAGTCATTAGCAGAGTACAGTGATGAGTGGCTGGGCTCCACTACCCCCCTCTCTTTAGGGTGCCTTAGTTTACACTCTATCCGCTGTGTCACCATGGTGAGCAAAGGGTACCCAATGTTTTAGCCATGATTGATGTTCTGTAAAGCACACACATGCACATGCACACACACACACACACACACACGCACATGCACACACACACGCACACGCACACACACATACACACACACACACACATACACACACACACACATGCACACACACACATACACACACACACACGCACATACACACGCACATGCACACACACACACACACACACGCACATGCACACACACACACACACACACACATACACACACACGCACATGCACACACACACACACACACACACACACACACACACATACACACACACGCACACGCACATGCACACACACACACACACACACACGCGCATGAACACACACACACACACACACACACGCACATGCACACACTCTTACTCACACATCAAAGAAAATGTCCATAGCTCATTGTCTATGCAATCTAGGATGGCAACACACTAAAGGTGGTTTATACTCTACAGTCTCAGCCGTGTTCAGTGGTTTATACACTATAGCGCCGCTCTGCTCAGTCTCAGTCGTGTTCAGTGGTTTATACACTATAGCGCCGCTCTGCTCAGTCTCAGCCGTGTTCAGTGGTTTATACACTATAGCGCTGCTCTGCTCAGTCGTGTTCAGTGGTTTATACACTATAGCGCCGCTCTGCTCAGTCGTGTTCAGTGGTTTATACACTATAGCGCCGCTCTGCTCAGTCTCAGTCGTGTTCAGTGGTTTATACACTATAGCGCCGCTCTGCTCAGTCTCAGCCGTGTTCAGTGGTTTATACACTATAGCGCTGCTCTGCTCAGTCGTGTTCAGTGGTTTATACACTATAGCGCCGCTCTGCTCAGTCTCAGCCGTGTTCAGTGGTTTATACACTATAGCGCCGCTCTGCTCAGTCTCAGTCGTGTTCAGTGGTTTATACACTATAGCGCCGCTCTGCTCAGTCTCAGCCGTGTTCAGTGGTTTATACACTATAGCGCCGCTCTGCTCAGTCTCAGCCGTGTTCAGTGGTTTATACACTATAGCGCCGCTCTGCTCAGTTTCAGCCGTGTTCAGTGGTTTATACACTATAGCGCCGCTCTGCTCAGTCTTGGTTGTGTTCAGTGGTTTATACACTATAGTGCCGCTCTGCTCAGTCTCAGCCGTGTTCAGTGGTTTATACACTATAGCACCGCTCTGCTCAGTCTCAGCCGTGTTCCGTGGTTTATACACTATAGCGCCGCTCTGCTCAGTCTCAGCCGTGTTCAGTGGTTTATACACTATAGCGCCACTCTGCTCAGTCTCAGTCGTGTTCAGTGGTTTATACACTATAGCGCCGCTCTGCTCAGTCTCAGCCGTGTTCAGTGGTTTATACACTATAGCGCCGCTCTGCTCAGTCTTGGTTGTGTTCAGTGGTTTATACACTATAGCGCCGCTCTGCTCAGTCTTGGTTGTGTTCAGTGGTTTATACACTATAGCGCCGCTCTGCTCAGTCTCAGTCGTGTTCAGTGGTTTATACACTATAGCGCCGCTCTGCTCAGTCTCAGCCGTGTTCAGTGGTTTATACACTATAGCGCCGCTCTGCTCAGTCTTGGTTGTGTTCAGTGGTTTATACACTATAGCGCCGCTCTGCTCAGTCTCAGCCGTGTTCAGTGGTTTATACACTATAGCGCCACTCTGCTCAGTCTCAGTCGTGTTCAGTGGTTTATACACTATAGCGCCGCTCTGCTCAGTCTCAGTCGTGTTCAGTGGTTTATACACTATAGCGCCGCTCTGCTCAGTCGTGTTCAGTGGTTTATACACTATAGCGCCGCTCTGCTCAGTCTCAGTCGTGTTCAGTGGTTTATACACTATAGTGCCGCTCTGCTCAGTCTCAGCCGTGTTCAGTGGTTTATACACTATAGCGCCGCTCTGCTCAGTCTCAGCCGTGTTCAGTGGTTTATACACTATAGCGCCGCTCTGCTCAGTCTCAGTCTTGTTCAGTGGTTTATACACTATAGCGCCGCTCTGCTCAGTCGTGTTCAGTGGTTTATACACTATAGCGCCGCTCTGCTCAGTCTCAGTCGTGTTCAGTGGTTTATACACTATAGCGCCGCTCTGCTCAGTCTCAGCCGTGTTCAGTGGTTTATACACTATAGCGCCGCTCTGCTCAGTCTCAGTCGTGTTCAGTGGTTTATACACTATAGCGCCGCTCTGCTCAGTCGTGTTCAGTGGTTTATACACTATAGCGCCGCTCTGCTCAGTCTCAGCCGTGTTCAGTGGTTTATACACTATAGCGCCGCTCTGCTCAATCTCAGCCATGTTCAGTGGTTTATACACTATAGCGCCGCTCTGCTCAGTCTCAGTCGTGTTCAGTGGTTTATACACTATAGCGCCGCTCTGCTCAGTCTCAGCCGTGTTCAGTGGTTTATACACTATAGCGCCGCTCTGCTCAGTCTCGGTCGTGTTCAGTGGTTTATACACTTCCACTTTTTGACTGCTCTTCTATGACCGCTCGTCAGTCATACAGCTTTGCGACATGGTGGCATGTTTATAAAATAATGATTTATAACGAGAAGCCAGTGCACTTACAACATTTATAACCACTTTCTCTGAAAATCAAGTGCATTTGGAATATGCAAGGCACAGAAGAGAAACCTAATAATGTTTGGTCAAGAGTAAAAACCTCCAGAAACCCCAATCATGTTGTATTCTGTCTTTAGAGTCCTGTGGGTTGAGTCAAGCCTTTTACAGCAGGTGCTGGTCATCTATCCCTTATAGTCATTATGCTTTCTGTGGAAATAATGCTTCCTAGACTCAATGATAGATTCCTATTTCCTGATTCATAGCAAATGTGCCTTCCCCTGATGCCACTGTGATGCTGACATAGAAATGTGAATATTACCATTGCGTCTAGTTATGACTCATATAATGGTAAGGTAATGTTGCGGGGATATTTTCATGATTAATGACGTAAAGGTATGATCACGGGGGACTGACAGGTTGGTGGGACATGTGTGATTTCATTATAGTATGGTTTACAGCACCTCCTGTTTAATGACACTTTAACCAGAGATCCCCATCGAGTGTAGGAGGTGACTGCTGTGGGTTCCACTGCAAACTATGTCCATATAATTAAATAGTGAATATTTTAGTGTGGTTATTTCAAACTAATGTTACTACTACTTCTTCTACAACTACTATGACTAGTAATAATAATAATAATAATAATAATAATAATAATAATAATAATAATAATAATAATAATGATCTCTGGCACGCCCACCAAAAAGGTTAATTGCCCATTTTGTGGCGTTGAAATAACTCTAATAATTCATTGTGATCATGTCATGGCTGAGACTTTAATAGACTTAATCAGCTAAGTCATTGTCAGTCATGTCCCCTGTGCTTTTATTGATGATGTAATCAACCTATAAACTGTAGAACCACAGACTCTGGTGTATCATAATACCACATGTGCCACTTTGTTAACTTGTGTGTGTGTTTTGCAGTTTTATTTGTGTGTGTGTGTGCATTTTGTTTGTGTTTGTTAACAAGGCTATCACAGTACAAATTGAAATGACAATGTTGGCTTGAATTACTGCTGTGTCTGATCAGGCCAAAATACTGCTGTAGTTACAAACATTTATTCACTTTTACAGCGTGTGTGTGTATGAGTGCATGCATGTGTGTGTGAGCGTGTGCACGTGCGTGCATGCGTACCTGTGTGTGTGCGTGTGTACATACGTGCGTGCATGCGTGCGTGCGTGCGTGCATGTGTGTGTGTGTGTGTATGTTTTCAGTATTCCAGCGGGGACATTAAACAGTGTTATAAGATCACTCTTTCTCAAGAACTCTCATTTGACTTCCCCACAAAATACACACAGAGATGAAGTTCCTGACTGGGCCCCTGGCATCAGGCCGAGATCAGAGAGTATCTTTCCTTCAGCGATAAGGGTTTGTCTGCCACGTCAAAGGGGCCAGTGATCGTAGAACCCCAGAGAGGGTTTTTGTGAAAGGGAGCCTGTCAGCGATTTAATCAGGGGAGGAAGTGAGGTTGTGATGGCGGCATTGCAGTTATAGAGCGCAGGAAGCTGTGGGTGGGGACTTGGCTCACACAGAATGAGGAGGGGAATCTCTCTACCCATTAAACTCATCACAGGGGAAACGGCCTCTTGCGTCTGAGCCGAGGGATTTCGGTTTGGCCCAGTAAATTCCATGGCCAGGGATTGCCTCAGTGCCACAAACAGTCCCTGCAAGTGGAGAAGTGGGGGCTCCGCTCAGCAGCTTAAACAGGAAGTGAGTCATGGCATATTGCCTAACAAACAGGAAAAACACCCAGCCGTGTGAACAAAGCTTTCGCCAAAGGAAACCCCTTGAGCCTGAGGGGACATCACTGAAGGACAGCCCAGGGCTCTGTGTTACAGCTTTCAGCATAGCTCATAATTCTACTGGTGATCTAATCACAATACTGCTTATTGCAAGCAGCAGGTACGGTGACTGGGCAGCCAAGCGTGCGCAGTGCACGCTCTGCCCTCTGCCCAAATCTGGAAGTGTGCGAGCGGAATACCGCTCCCCTATTTTAATGGGCAAACAGGTTGGTTCATACTTGATGGAAGTGGAAAACACTCAGGCATCAATGTCCCAGGGAACATTCCAGAATATCCCATCAATGCTTTGATTGGGTTCACATCTGGTGACTGAAAGTCATGGTCATGTCACTTTTCATTCTCGTAAAAATATTGGGTGGCTACTCCTGTGGATGGGATAGGGCGTGGGCCATTGTTATCCCATGGACAGTGCTAGCATTGTGTATAACTGATTATAATCTCTGATAGTGCTAGCATTGTGTATAACTGACTATAATCTCTGATAGTGCTAGCATTGTGTATAACTGACTATAATCTCTGATAGTGCTAGCATTGTGTATAACTGACTATAATCTCTGATAGTGCTAGCATTGTGTATAACTGACTATAATCTCTGATAGTGCTAGCATTGTGTATAACTGACTATAATCTCTGATAGTGCTAGCATTGTGTATAACTGACTATAATCTCTGATAGTGCTAGCATTGTGTATAACTGACTATAATCTTTGATAGTGGTTGCATTGTGTATAACTCACCGTTACATGCTGTCAGCACTAGCACTGCACCTAATAGCTTATTTTTCCCTGACTCATATTTCTGACTCATTAGACTATAGGCATAACATAAAGGGCATAACATAAAGGGATGTGGTCACTGTGGTGAAGATTAAGTTCCCTTTCCAGCATAACTAGGCTAATGTTCATAGCACTAACAGCATAACTGGGCTAATGTTCATAGCACTAACAGCATAACTGGGCTAATGTTCACGGCGCTAACAGCAAAACTGGGCTAATGTTCACAGTGCTAACAGCACAGCTGGGCTAATGTTCACAGTGCTAATAGCACAACTGGGCTAATGTCCACAGTGCTAACAGCACAACTAGGCTAATGCCAACAGCGCTAACAGCTCAACTAGGCTAACGCCAACAGTGCTAACAGCACAACTAGGCTAATGCCAACAGCGCTAACAGCACAACTAGGCTAACGCCAACAGCGCTAACAGCACAACTAGGCTAACGTTCACAGTGCTAACAGCACAACTAGGCTAATGCTCACAGCGCTAACAGCACAACTAGGCTAATGCTCACAGCGCTAACAGCACAACTAGGCTAATGCTCACAGCGCTAACAGCACAACTAGGCTAATGCTCACAGCGCTAACAGCACAACTAGGCTAATGCTCACAGTGCTAACAGCACAACTAGGCTAATGCTCACAGCGCAAACTGCACAACTAGGCTAACGCTCACAGTGCACACATGATTTGTGCTTTTGCGCAGATACCTAGTGACCATGCTGGGAGTGGCAAGATTTTGCTCAACGAAGACATTCTTTGCTCCTGCAGCCAAACTATTTGTGGAAATCCCAAACTCTGTGTTTTAACTTTATTGGTAGACAATATATGAACATGGACACTTCGAGCTACGCCAACAGTTTTTTTTTTGCCATGACATTTGTGAAAGACAAGCTAAAGCATTGCAGCGAGGGACACTATAGCAGACAACAATAGTAAACTACTTTCTTGTTCGATCTGTGCTATTGTGCTGTGTTATTTTCATGTTATCATACATAATATAGGCTATGGCGTATATACTTGTCACTTAGGACAGGGAAAATGCTCATTCCAATTTACTGTGTGCTGATATGTGCTAGATTAATGTACAATTTACTGTTCGCTGATATGTGCTAGATTAATGTACAATTTACTGTGTGCTGATATGTGCTAGATTAATGTACAATTTACTGTGTGCTGATATGTGCTAGATTAATGTACAATTTACTGCGTGCTGATATGTGCTAGATTAATGTACAATTTACTGCGTGCTGATATGTGCTAGATTAATGTACAATTTACTGTGTGCTGATATGTGCTAGATTCATGTACAATTTACTGTGTGCTGATATGTGCTAGATTAATGTACAATTTACTGCGTGCTGATATGTGCTAGATTAATGTCCAATTTACTGTGTGCTGATATGTGCTAGATTAATGTACAATTTACTGCGTGCTGATATGTGCTAGATTCATGTACAATTTACTGCGTGCTGATATGTGCTAGATTAATGTACAATTTACTGTGTGCTGATATGTGCTAGATTCATGTACAATTTACTGTGTGCTGATATGTGCTAGATTAATGTACAATTTACTGCGTGCTGATATGTGCTAGATTAATGTACAATTTACTGCGTGCTGATATGTGCTAGATTAATGTACAATTTACTGCGTGCTGATATGTGCTAGATTAATGTACAATTTACTGTGTGCTGATATGTGCTAGATTCATGTACAATTTACTGTGTGCTGATATGTGCTAGATTAATGTACAATTTACTGTGTGCTGATATGTGCTAGATTCATGTACAATTTACTGTGTGCTGATATGTGCTAGATTAATGTACAATTTACTGCGTGCTGATATGTGCTAGATTCATGTACAATTTACTGTGTGCTGATATGTGCTAGATTAATGTACAATTTACTGTGTGCTGATATGTGCTAGATTAATGTACAATTTACTGTGTGCTGATATGTGCTAGATTAATGTACAATTTACTGCGTGCTGATATGTGCTAGATTAATGTACAATTTACTGTGTGCTGATATGTGCTAGATTAATGTACAATTTACTGTGTGCTGATATGTGCTAGATTAATGTACAATTTACTGTGTGCTGATATGTGCTAGATTAATGTACAATTTACTGTGTGCTGATATGTTCTAGGATTCATGTACAATTTCAAAGTCAAAGTCAAAGTGTTTTTATTTATCAAGTGCACAGTATAACACAAGGTCATTCTGAACAATGAAATTCTTAGGACATGGCAGCAACAACTATGTAGTAGGCATAACAAACAAAAACAATATATATATATTAAATTGTTAAAAAGAGTCAAATAAGGGCAGGAATAACATAAATATACATAGCAGTAAAACACTAGCAGCAGTTCCAAATATGGACAGTAGGAGTAAGAGTAGTAAATATAAAGTGTGGAGGTTAGATATGTACAATAAATTCAAGTAAATTATGGCAATGTACATTGAATGTACATAAGAAGTGCCTAGAGCATACAATGAGGTGAGATTAATGAGATTAATGTCGCTGGTTGAGAAGCCTGATGGCCTGGGGGAAAAAACTGTTTGTGAGTCTGGTAGTCCGTGCCCGAATGCTCCGGTAACATCTACCAGACGGCAGCAGCGAGAACAGTCCATAGCCTGGGTGGCTGTAGTCTTTTATGATTTTCTGTGCTTTCTTAAGGCATCGTGTGTGGTAGATGCCTTGCACAGAGGGGAGGTGGCAGCCAATGATGCGCTCCGCTGTCTTCACCCCCCTCTGGAGGGCCTTGCGATCAGCAGCGGAGCAGCTGCCATACCAGGTAGTAATGCAGCCAGTGAGAATGCTCTCAATGGTGCACCTGTAGAAGTTACTGAGAGTTTTGGAAGAATACAGTAGGTTTTAGGGCTGAGGCAGGATGGGGTTATGGTTAGGGGCAGAGGAAAGGGAGGATGTGACATTATACATTGATTTATTTAGACATTTTTTTCATTCTTCATAATAAACTACTTCAAACAAATTGTCTTGTGTTTGTTTCATTGAATTGATGATATATAAATTGTTTTCATTTATCTTCATTGAAAAATGATTTCGATTTAGAGAGATTTAGACAAATTTCTAGGGCTGGAAATGACAGAGTTGATTGATTGATTTTGAATTATCCAAATGTTTTCACTTTTGGGTGCTAACACTGTAGCCTTATTATTTTGTTACTTATCCAGTGAAATATAATTTTCATAATAAATGATTTTAATAACATTTCCTTTTCATTTTTTTCACTGAATCAATGATTTAAAATCACTCCAAGGGCTAGCTGGTTTGGAGATTTAAAGATTTTTTTTTTTTTTTTTTTTTAGCTTTTTTTTTTTTTTTTTTTTTTTATTATTTATATCACCAGAGTTAGAGTTTATGATTATTTTATTATAAATTAGAACTAGGGGTTAGGTTTATGGATTATTTTTTAGGATAATTATTAGGAGGGTAGGTTATTATGGATTATTAGGGATACAATTAGAGTTAGGGTTAAGGTTATGGATTATTAGGGATACAATTAGAACTAAGGTTAGGGTTATGGATTATAGCCGAGGCAGGAGTTGGGTTTTGTTTAGGGGTAAATTAAATGGTTAGTCATTGATACATGGTACAATGGTTAGTCATTGATTTTGGACGATCCAAAATATTTTTTTTACTTTTACAAACACATTTCATTGTTTGTCTTTCATTGAATTGATATTTCTTATTTTTCATAGTAAATAATTTCAATAACATTTCTACTAAGGGCTACTAATAAGGTTCATGGCAAGAAATAGGGGGGGAAATCCAGGGGACATAAAGTAAAAGTCCTCCCCAGTATTTTGCTTCAATCACCTGGATTTGCTAATTAACATAATTATTCAGCAAGGAGGTAGAATTAGTGAAATCAGCTAGCTGAGTCTATAGGTGGATATGGTTAGGGTTAGTGTTATTGTAATGGTTAGGGTTAGTGTTATTGTAATGGTTAGGGTTAGTGTTATTGTAATGGTTAGGGTTAGTGTTATTGTAATGGTTAGGGTTAGTGTTATTGTAAAGGTTAGGGTTAGTGTTATTGTAATGGTTAGGGTTGGTGTTGTTGTAATGTTCGGGTTAGTGTAATTGTAATGGTTAGGGTTAGTGTTATTGTAATGGTTAGGGTTAGTGTTATTGTAATGGTTAGAGTTAGTGTAATTGTAATGGTTAGGGTTAGTGTTATTGTAAAGGTTAGGGTTAGTGTTATTGTAATGGTTAGGGTTAGTATTATTGTAATGGTTAGGGTTAGTGTTATTGTAATGGTTAGGGTTAGTGTTATTGTAATGGTTAGGGTTAGTGTTATTGTAATGATTAGGGTTAGTATTATTGTAATGGTTAGGGTTAGTGTTATTGTAATGGTTAGGGTTAGTGTTATTGTAATGGTTAGGGTTAGTGTTATTGTAATGGTTAGGGTTAGTGTTATTGTAATGGTTAGTCATTGATTTTTGATGATCGAAATAAGACTGGTAACACTACAAAATTATGCAGTGATATTATTTTCAGTGAAATACATTTGTAATAATAAATTACTTCAAATGCATTTCTTTGTATGTCATTAAATGAATCAGTGATATTTAAATTTGAGTTTTTCTTCCATCTTAATTGGGCTAATAGGGTTTAGAAGAGGAATTATGGTTAATGTTAGGGTTAAGTATGCGGTAAGTGTTAAAGTAGAGGCAAGATTAGGGTTTTTGTTTAGGAGTTAGGGAAAGGGTTTGTGTAATGCTTAGTCATTGCTTTTGGATGATGCAAATTAGATTTTTACTTTTGTGACTATAGCCTGAGATTTATCTTTAGTATTGATGGTAGTGAGATCCTCACACATGGATGGAAGGTTGTTTATGTTGTGACACAGTGGTGATGTTGTGACATAGAGGTTATGTTGTGATATATAGGTGATGTTGTACGAGAGAGGTGATGTTGTGATATAGAGGTGATGTTGTGACACAGAGGTGATGTTGTGATATAGAGGTGATGTTGTGACATAGAGGTGATGTTGTACGAGAGAGGTGATGTTGTGATATAGAGGTGATGTTGTGATATAGAGGTGATGTTGTGACAGAGGTGATGTTGTGATATAGAGGTGATGTTGTGATAGAGGTGATGTTGTGATATAGAGGTGATGTTGTGATATAGAGGTGATGTTGTGACAGAGGTGATGTTGTGATATAGAGGTGATGTTGTGACAGACAGGAAGCTGTGAGTGTGGAAAGCAGTAATAGTTGCATTAAATGGAATGTAAGCACAAAGTGGAGCTTCTGTGCATTTATCTTCCATTCTGTTAATGTGGAATATTTTCTACAAAGCCAGGGTCACAATTTTATACCTGGAAAAATATCTTTGCGTCATAGCCATGACATTTGAGTACTCAAACCTAACCGTTCAGTGCACATCGTGAGCGGATGCGTTCACAGTTTTCCTTCTTCTTCAAGTGTTTTGAAGAAAGGTGTGAAACTGGCTGCTTTCTGAAAGAAACAAAAACAGTAATTTCCATCACAAGCGCATTTAAAAAAGAAGAGAGAAGGGGGAAGATATTTTAGATTTGTTTTTCATGTTTTCAATTAAATAAAAATTATTAAAACAGTATAAAAGGGTTTTCGCCTTATTTTTTAAACTTTTTGTTTCCATTTCCACACACAGAATGACAAATGTTTACAAGCACTATTGAATCATGGCCAATTTCTAATTGAAGCAAAACTGTGATACCGATTTGATTTAGCATGTTCAGGTCTGTCCCGTTTATAAATTATGTTTGTATGTATAAACAGTTTGAGGCCATAAAACCTAAATAGAAAAACATATATTTTTTTAATATACACAAATATAAAATAAAGGTCATGGGTCAGGATGACTCCTGGCGTGCTGATTAAATGGGTTTTTCTTATTCTTATTTTTTTACTTCAATTTTAATAGATTCAATTATACATTTATTTCAGATTTTTTCCCATTTCCCTCCCAATTTAGTAGCCAATGAAACCCCTATACTAATTAAATTCCCCCCGTGTAGCAACTGCTAGAGAACCACCGCTATACAACCCCGTCAGCCGGCAGTAGGATGGAAGGGCGCCACGTCCTCTTCATGGCACGACTCCTCCTAAGGCTCCTGACCACGGTTCTCTTCGAGCCCCTCCCCCCCACCCAGGAGCAGCCACCCATTGGTGCTCCCACAGGGCGCCAGCCATGCTTTGGGCTTTTTCAACTTGAAATATGTACACGAGTGGGTGAGACGGAATGTACTAGTTGCATGCGGTTTTGAGATTGTATTTACACAGTATTTTTAAAAATATGTATTTCACCTGTTATACCTGCCATGTATGTGTCCACAGGTGAACCACAGGTGCAATTTTTGACAACAGTAAAACAACAAATGTTTACAGAACATCTTCTATCCAGACATGGTTCACTGGAAGATTTTCTCTAAACTGACCACAAACCCTGTGGCCCTTCGACAGCTGGTTCAAGGAAAGGTTTGTTTTAAATTCATTTGAATTAAATTCAAATGCAATAAGAAGAAAAGTTCAACAGCTAATAAAGTGAGAAAGTGACAGCAGTGCGTAGGTGCCTGTGTACGAGAATTAGTCACAATTTTCTTGAAAATCAACCCTTTCATTACCAACACATCCGCAGAAGCGAGACGCTAGGAGACACTTTCATAATGAGTGAGTCAGCATTTTGAACAGACAAAATGTGGACAAACAGCTAAAAGGCATAAAGTTACATACTTTTTTTTTAACAAAAAACCAATTTGCGCTTTAAAATATTCTAATTGTTTATCTGTGTCATGCAAAATATTGCCTTTACATAGATATTACAATATTTACATCACTGCAGTGGTATAATAATAAATAAATATTATAATACTTATGTCTCTGCAGTGTAATAATAATAATAATAATCTCCAAAGGAAACCAATCAAACCATTCTGACAGTTTAAAAAAAATACATAAAGTGAGTCATTATTAAGAAGCCTTTGAAAAAATGAAAGACACTGAACTAGCAAAAGAAAGTGATCAAGTGATATTGTTCATCTTCCCATCACTGAGATGAGTCAACCATTACTGCCTCTTCACAACAAATCAACCATTACTGCCTCTTCACAGCAAATCAACCATTACTGCCTCTACACAACAAATCAACCATTACTGCCTCTTCACAACAAATCAACCATTACTGCCTCTTCACAACAAATCAACCATTACTGCCTCTACACAACAAATCAACCATTACTGCCTCTTCACAACAAATCAACCATTACTGCCTCTTCACAACAAATCAACCATTACTGCCTCTTCACAACAAATCAACCATTACTGCCTCTTCACAGCAAATCAACCATTACTGCCTCTTCACAACAAATCAACCATTACTGCCTCTTCACAACAAATCAACCATTACTGCCTCTTCACAACAAATCAACCATTACTGCCTCTTCACAACAAATCAACCATTACTGCCTCTTCACAACAAATCAACCATTACTGCCTCTTCACAACAAATCAACCATTACTGCCTCTTCACAACAAATCAACCATTACTGCCTCTTCACAACAAATCAACCATTACTGCCTCTTCACAACAAATCAACCATTACTGCCTCTTCACAACAAATCAACCATTACTGCCTCTACACAACAAATCAACCATTACTGCCTCTTCACAACAAATCAACCATTACTGCCTCTTCACAACAAATCAACCATTACTGCCTCTTCACAACAAATCAACCATTACTGCCTCTTCACAGCAAATCAACCATTACTGCCTCTTCACAACAAATCAACCATTACTGCCTCTTCACAACAAATCAACCATTACTGCCTCTTCACAACAAATCAACCATTACTGCCTCTTCACAACAAATCAACCATTACTGCCTCTTCACAACAAATCAACCATTACTGCCTCTTCACAACAAATCAACCATTACTGCCTCTTCACAACAAATCAACCATTACTGCCTCTTCACAACAAATCAACCATTACTGCCTCTTCACAGCAAATCAACCATTACTGCCTCTTCACAACAAATCAACCATTACTGCCTCTTCACAACAAATCAACCATTACTGCCTCTTCACAACAAATCAACCATTACTGCCTCTTCACAACAAATCAACCATTACTGCCTCTTCACAACAAATCAACCATTACTGCCTCTTCACAACAAATCAACCATTACTGCCTCTTCACAACAAATCAACCATTACTGCCTCTTCACAACAAATCAACCATTACTGCCTCTTCACAACAAATCAACCATTACTGCCTCTACACAACAAATCAACCATTACTGCCTCTTCACAACAAATCAACCATTACTGCCTCTTCACAACAAATCAACCATTACTGCCTCTTCACAACAAATCAACCATTACTGCCTCTTCACAACAAATCAACCATTACTGCCTCTACACAACAAATCAACCATTACTGCCTCTTCACAACAAATCAACCATTACTGCCTCTACACAACAAATCAACCATTACTGCCTCTTCACAACAAATCAACCATTACTGCCTCTTCACAACAAATCAACCATTACTGCCTCTTCACAACAAATCAACCATTACTGCCTCTTCACAACAAATCAACCATTACTGCCTCTTCACAACAAATCAACCATTACTGCCTCTTCACAACAAATCAACCATTACTGCCTCTTCACAACAAATCAACCATTACTGCCTCTTCACAACAAATCAACCATTACTGCCTCTTCACAACAAATCAACCATTACTGCCTCTTCACAACAAATCAACCATTACTGCCTCTTCACAACAAATCAACCATTACTGCCTCTTCACAACAAATCAACCATTACTGCCTCTTCACAACAAATCAACCATTACTGCCTCTTCACAACAAATCAACCATTACTGCCTCTTCACAACAAATCAACCATTACTGCCTCTTCACAACAAATCAACCATTACTGCCTCTTCACAACAAATCAACCATTACTGCCTCTTCACAACAAATCAACCATTACTGCCTCTTCACACAACAAATCAACCATTACTGCCTCTTCACAACAAATCAACCATTACTGCCTCTTCACAACAAATCAACCATTACTGCCTCTTCACAACAAATCAACCATTACTGCCTCTTCACAACAAATCAACCATTACTGCCTCTACACAACAAATCAACCATTACTGCCTCTACACAACAAATCAACCATTACTGCCTCTACACAACAAATCAACCATTACTGCCTCTACACAACAAATCAACCATTACTGCCTCTTCACAACAAATCAACCATTACTGCCTCTTCACAACAAATCAACCATTACTGCCTCTTCACAACAAATCAACCATTACTGCCTCTTCACAACAAATCAACCATTACTGCCTCTTCACAACAAATCAACCATTACTGCCTCTTCACAACAAATCAACCATTACTGCCTCTTCACAACAAATCAACCATTACTGCCTCTTCACAACAAATCAACCATTACTGCCTCTTCACAACAAATCAACCATTACTGCCTCTTCACAACAAATCAACCATTACTGCCTCTTCACAACAAATCAACCATTACTGCCTCTTCACAACAAATCAACCATTACTGCCTCTTCACAACAAATCAACCATTACTGCCTCTTCACAACAAATCAACCATTACTGCCTCTTCACAACAAATCAACCATTACTGCCTCTTCACAACAAATCAACCATTACTGCCTCTTCACAACAAATCAACCATTACTGCCTCTTCACAACAAATCAACCATTACTGCCTCTTCACAACAAATCAACCATTACTGCCTCTTCACAACAAATCAACCATTACTGCCTCTTCACAACAAATCAACCATTACTGCCTCTTCACAACAAATCAACCATTACTGCCTCTTCACAACAAATCAACCATTACTGCCTCTTCACAACAAATCAACCATTACTGCCTCTTCACAACAAATCAACCATTACTGCCTCTTCACAACAAATCAACCATTACTGCCTCTTCACAACAAATCAACCATTACTGCCTCTTCACAACAAATCAACCATTACTGCCTCTTCACAACAAATCAACCATTACTGCCTCTTCACAACAAATCAACCATTACTGCCTCTTCACAACAAATCAACCATTACTGCCTCTACACAACAAATCAACCATTACTGCCTCTACACAACAAATCAACCATTACTGCCTCTTCACAACAAATCAACCATTACTGCCTCTTCACAACAAATCAACCATTACTGCCTCTTCACAACAAATCAACCATTACTGCCTCTACACAACAAATCAACCATTACTGCCTCTTCACAACAAATCAACCATTACTGCCTCTACACAACAAATCAACCATTACTGCCTCTTCACAACAAATCAACCATTACTGCCTCTTCACAACAAATCAACCATTACTGCCTCTTCACAACAAATCAACCATTACTGCCTCTTCACAACAAATCAACCATTACTGCCTCTACACAACAAATCAACCATTACTGCCTCTTCACAACAAATCAACCATTACTGCCTCTACACAACAAATCAACCATTACTGCCTCTTCACAACAAATCAACCATTACTGCCTCTTCACAACAAATCAACCATTACTGCCTCTTCACAACAAATCAACCATTACTGCCTCTTCACAACAAATCAACCATTACTGCCTCTTCACAACAAATCAACCATTACTGCCTCTACACAACAAATCAACCATTACTGCCTCTTCACAACAAATCAACCATTACTGCCTCTTCACAACAAATCAACCATTACTGCCTCTTCACAACAAATCAACCATTACTGCCTCTTCACAACAAATCAACCATTACTGCCTCTTCACAACAAATCAACCATTACTGCCTCTTCACAACAAATCAACCATTACTGCCTCTTCACAACAATCAACCATTACTGCCTCTTCACAACAAATCAACCATTACTGCCTCTTCACAACAAATCAACCATTACTGCCTCTTCACAACAAATCAACCATTACTGCCTCTTCACAACAAATCAACCATTACTGCCTCTTCACAACAAATCAACCATTACTGCCTCTTCACAACAAATCAACCATTACTGCCTCTACACAACAAATCAACCATTACTGCCTCTACACAACAAATCAACCATTACTGCCTCTTCACAACAAATCAACCATTACTGCCTCTACACAACAAATCAACCATTACTGCCTCTTCACAACAAATCAACCATTACTGCCTCTACACAACAAATCAACCATTACTGCCTCTACACAACAAATCAACCATTACTGCCTCTACACAACAAATCAACCATTACTGCCTCTACACAACAAATCAACCATTACTGCCTCTTCACAACAAATCAACCATTACTGCCTCTTCACAACAAATCAACCATTACTGCCTCTTCACAACAAATCAACCATTACTGCCTCTTCACAACAAATCAACCATTACTGCCTCTTCACAACAAATCAACCATTACTGCCTCTTCACAACAAATCAACCATTACTGCCTCTTCACAACAAATCAACCATTACTGCCTCTACACAACAAATCAACCATTACTGCCTCTACACAACAAATCAACAATTACTGCCTCTTCACAGCAAATCAACCATTACTGCCTCTTCACAACAAATCAACCATTACTGCCTCTTCACAACAAATCAACCATTACTGCCTCTTCACAACAAATCAACCATTACTGCCTCTTCACAACAAATCAACCATTACTGCCTCTTCACAACAAATCAACCATTACTGCCTCTACACAACAAATCAACCATTACTGCCTCTACACAACAAATCAACCATTACTGCCTCTTCACAACAAATCAACCATTACTGCCTCTTCACAACAAATCAACCATTACTGCCTCTTCACAACAAATCAACCATTACTGCCTCTTCACAACAAATCAACCATTACTGCCTCTTCACAACAAATCAACCATTACTGCCTCTTCACAACAAATCAACCATTACTGCCTCTACACAACAAATCAACCATTACTGCCTCTTCACAACAAATCAACCATTACTGCCTCTACACAACAAATCAACCATTACTGCCTCTTCACAACAAATCAACCATTACTGCCTCTTCACAACAAATCAACCATTACTGCCTCTTCACAACAAATCAACCATTACTGCCTCTTCACAACAAATCAACCATTACTGCCTCTTCACAACAAATCAACCATTATTGCCTCTTCACAGCAAATCAACCATTACTGCCTCTACACAACAAATCAACCATTACTGCCTCTACACAACAAATCAACCATTACTGCCTCTACACAACAAATCAACCATTACTGCCTCTTCACAACAAATCAACCATTACTGCCTCTTCACGACAAATCAAACCCAAGTTTGTTATCAGGAATCGTTCCACATGTTCAAGCTTCAGTGCCATTACAGTTAAGCATCCCCGTATCATCCAAATAAATGATCCCAACATTCAGCTGCACTGATATACTGTTATACCTGTTTATCACTAAAGACCATATCCCTCTATTCAGAGTGTGTATCCCGATAGTATCCAGACCATCGGGAGAGTATCACGATAGTCAACTGTTTCAATACACGCTATTTCCAAAGACAGTGTCCTAATTATTTGATTGTATCAGTACTCTTAGGTAAAAGAGGTATCCTGATAATAAACAGTTTTGATAAACGTGATCCCCCCAGAATCCTGATATTTAACTGTATTGGTGCACGCTGACGAAGGCGGAAGCCGAAACGCGTCCGTGCCCAAATAAAACAAAAGACTGAGTTGCTGTTCTTCTTTCTTTTTACTATATATACTCCACTCAGGATTCAGCGCCGGCAAAACGTAACTAGACAAAGTTGAGCACGTTTAACTATTTCTCATTAATGCACTATATGACCAACATATCCCAATATTGAACTGTATGGATACATGGATACAATGCATTACCAACTATATGGATAGAATATACAAAAGAAGCAATAATTATGTCTTTATGTTTCCCTATGAATGTGTGCTATTAGTTTTTATTACAAACCCCAATTCCAAAGTTGGGATAGTATGTAAACTGCACATTAAAGCAGAAAGCAGTGATTTCTAAATTCTGTTTTACATAAATAGGATAAATGACCCTTAAAGTGATCCATCCATATCTACTGCATATCTGGCAGCAGAGTGATGGTTTGAGGTTCGTTTGATACCTCAGACCCTTGATGATTTACAGCCATTTAGCCAACCATGGGTTTCATACTATTTCCGTGTAATTCACAGCTGAATCAAGTCGCAGCCCCAAATTCCCATAGAGATCCATTTAAATGCAGAGAGGTTATAGTATCGCTTGTAACAGTACCTGCAAATAACACATCAAGAGTCTTTTGATATCCTTTAATACCCAGTCATGATAGCATCACCTGTTTACCTGTGGAATGTTCCAAACAGGTATTTTTTGAACTTCCCAGTTTTTTTTTTGTTCCTGTCACACCTTTTTTGTAACGTGTTACAGGCATCAAATTTGGAATTAGCCAATTATAAAGTTGATAAGTTAAAACATAAAATATATTTTCTTTGTACTGTTTTAAATTAAATATATGTAAAAGAGAATTTACAAATCACTGCTTTTATGTGCATTTTACATACTGTCCCAACTTTTTTTTAATATGGGTTTGTATTTTCTTATATTCTGTAGCTTGTGTTTTTTCATATACATATTTAGTTTTTCTTTCTGCGACTCCTATTTATTCTGACACTTTTAACAAATGATTTCTCAAGATAAAGCAGTATAAACTCCAGGTTTAATGTCAATAGGAGTCACTGTTAACAGATGTTCTAGCTCAAAGATACCATGACTTTCACTATAGAGTGAATCGCATACTGACCACATTATGTCCCAGGTAACCAATGAAAGTTACCTGTGTAACCAATGAAAGTTACCTGTGTCCACCACACAGGACATGCGTCAGAACGCCAGGCCTTTGCTCAGCGTAGACCCATCATTTCTTTTCCATTACGATTAATTCTATTTTTACTGAAAAAACTGGTACCAATTTGATTAAAGGTATTTTACTGGTGTGTTGCTATAAATTACAAAACGGCTGAATTGATAATCTCACAAAATGGTGCAGACACCTTCACGTTTATAGAAAGATGGTATTTAACTGGTGCCAAAAAAAAACCCATGTCACTTTAAGATCTTATGTGAATCAAATAAATACATTCCACAGATATGAACTAACCGCAGATAAGAGGAACGCACTTGGGGGGGCTTATTCTACTGATTTCCTTCCACCAGAAAAAAAACCCCCTCAATGTCTTCCATGTGCTGTGTGTATCTAACACTGTATCAGCTGTATAAAGTCAGAATATGAAATTGCCCACGTAAAAGTAACCTAAGTAACTAACCCTAACCCTAACCCACGTAAAAGTGGTCCAATGCACCAACTTTCGGAATGACTTGGAAAAAATATATATAACAAAACAACTGGCATTTGTTACGGTAAGCATATAGAAAAAAATAACGTTTGTAGGCGGGGGACAACCTGTCTTCAGAGGAATTAGGATTCCATGCAGGTTCTCTCTGTATCTATCTGTAGAACAGGGATTTAACAGGGACCTTATTTTTCACACTGCTTTGGTGTTTTGACTAATTTAATCAGGTCAGTTCATAACTGGATTAGCCAAACTTTCATCTGAATGGAAACTCATCAAGAAATTATTATTTTTAACAAAACCATGTGTGCCACAATTATTGGCACCCCTGCATTTTTATATAAAATGAAGTAATTATTTTTATTATTTGGTCATGCCATGACTTCCTGATGTCTGTGACCCAACAACATAAAAAGACTCTTGATATCTTATTTTCTGGTACTCTTACAAGCGATACTATAACCTATCTGCATTTCAATGTATCTCTATGGGAATTGTGGGGTGGGACTAGATTTAGTTGTACATTATGCTGGAACAGTATGGAATACATGGTTGGTAAAATGGCTGTAAGTCATCAAGGGTCTGAGGTATCAAACAAGCCTCAAACCATCACTCTGCTGCCAGATATGCAGTAGATATGGATGGATCACTTTAAGGGTTGTTTCTCCTGACAAATTTTTCCATAGAGTTCAATAGAAAAATAAGTCAGGAGAAGAAACCCTTCAAGTTATCCATCCATATCTACTGTATTTCTGGCAGCAGAGTGATGGTTTAAGGCTTGATTGATACGTCAGGCCCTTTATGACTTAGAGCCATTTAGCCAATCATGTGTTCCATACTGTTCCAGTGTAATTTACCGCTAAATTACAGAAACAATTACATAACAACCACATGGCAAGTAACAGAGACGATTAAAACCAGCAAAAACATTTTTTTTAAAGTGCTAAGTTTATTTCTAATTTGAAACGTTTATTGCAGTGAGAATGAAGGATTTAAAAAATATAAATGTAACTGTAAGAGGACATGGCTATTTAACTCTCACCATAATAACATTATAAATGTAACTGTAAGAGGACATGGCTATTTAACTCTCACCATAATAACATTATAAATGTAACTGTAAGAGGACATGGCTATTTAACTCTCACCATAATAACATTATAAATGTAACTGTAAGAGGACATGGCTATTTAACTCTCACCATAATAACATTATAAATGTAACTGTAAGAGGACATGGCTATTTAACTCTATTTAACTCTATTTAACTCTATTTAACTCTATTTAACTCTCACCATAATAACATATTTAACTCTCACCATAATAACATATTTAACTCTATTTAACTCTATTTAACTCTATTTAACTCTATTTAACTCTCACCATAATAACATATTTGTTGTCTCTTGCTTTCACTTTAGCGAAACCACAGCATAATTTAAGCGATCAGTCATTTAGGACCATGGTGCTCATGCATTCTGCTGTATATTTATACTGTATATAAATATGCGTTGCAATCACACCTTTTTTTGTGTGCAGATTTACGTAGTTGAGAAGAAGGGCCTGGTTCATGGTAACAACAGAAACCTTTTTTGAAATATTAGCCAGTGCGATATTTTATTAGATTGTGAGACAAAAATTTTATCACAAATACAACACATTGAAAAGGCAGGATTTTTTTTATTCTTTAATTTATTAATATTATAATTCAGTTATTCAGTCTCATAAGAGCACTGGTATAGTAACTCATAAGTAAAGAGCAAAGCAAAGCTGTTTGATTTGGAACACAGATCTACAGATCTTTAAACTACGGTATATGTTCCATATTAAATACCAAAGCAGAACCCAGCATACTATCGTACTACATGGACATTACTGAAGGGAAATATCTCAGTAAAGGACACACATGCTGTAATTTAAAGAATCATGCAGTCTACACCTGTGGCCTAAAAACATTATTACTGAAGATAACCTGGTTTACTTGGGGACTGTATGTTAAATCCCTTTCACTGTACCAATCAATATACCAATAATAATATGGAAATATTCTTTAGAGTTGAAACTTTTTCCCTTTGTTTTTGCTAATGGTTTCATAAACATTTAAATTTTGTGTCTCAAAAAAAATAGCATTTAGGCTTGTTATTTAATTTAAGACATTTAAACAAGTAGTTACCAATATGATCTTCCTGCATTTAGTTAGTTTAGTACCATGCCATCCCATAATAAGCACATAAATTAGGAATTATATTTACTAAAATGACCAAAATGATATAAAATAAAAGACTGAACACTTACGTGTGATTTATAGTGTTCGTCCACACCTCTCTCAGTATGCAGTATATGAGTATAATTACATACTTACGTGTGATTTATAGTGTTCGTCCACACCTCTCTCAGTATGCAGTATAGTATAATTATAATTATAGTATAATTACATAGTAAGAACAGAATAAGAAAGTGTGCAAATCATTACATCTGCTGGCATTTAGAAGCACAAAAACCTTTTCATAGTTGCCTTTTCACTCTCTCTCTCTATCTCTCTCTGCAGTTGACCTTTATGAATTAACAGCTTACCTCTATTAAAGTAAAATGTGCACCAAAATGAATCATTAGTACGCTACAATAACACAGATTTAAAGGAAAATGGCAAGCAAATAAAATTCCCTGCCAGTGGGAGTCCAGACTGAAGACACTTGAGTAAAGCAGATCATTATCAGTGAAATTAATAATGTTGCCATGGAAATTAAACAAAGCTCCATGCATGTATGTGTGTGGATACATACAGTGCCCTCCACTATTATTGGCACCCCTGGTAAAGTTGAGTAAAAAAGGTTATAAAAATAATAATTTGTTTGGTGAATTAGTTTAATCTCACACTGAAAATATGAAAAAATGCTACCTTTAATTCAAGTGAATTTATTATGAAAAAAAAAATCCCTCATCAAGAAATTATTATTTTTAACAAAACCATGTGTGCCACAATTAGTGCCACCCCTGCATTTATATATTTATATATAAAATAAAGTAATAATTTTTCATATTTGGTCGCATATCCTTTGCATGCCATGACTTTCTGATGTCTGTGACCCAACAACATTAAAAGACTCTTAGTGATCCATCCATATCTACTGCATATCTGGCATCAGAGTGATGGTTTGAGGCTTGTTTGATACCTCAGACCCTTGATGACTTTCAGCCATTTTACCAACCATGTATTCCATACTATCCCCCTGTAATTTACAGCTTAATCTAGTCCCACCCCCCAATTTCCATAGAGATCTATTCAAATGCAGAGATGTTATAGTATTGTTTGTAAGAGTACCAGGAAATAATATATCAAGAGTTTTTTGATGTTGTTGGATCACAGACATCAGGAAGTCATGGCATGCAAAGGATATGTGACCAAATATTTAAAAGTATTACTTTATTCTACATATACTGTAAATGCAGAGGTGCCAATAATTGTGGCAAACGTGGTTTTGTAAAAAAAAAAAATTCTCATAATAAATTCACTTCAATTAAAAGTTGGATTTTTCTCATTTTTTCACTGTGACATTAAGCTAATTGACCAACAGTGAATTTTCTAGAACCCTTTTTACTCATCTTTACCAGAGGTGCCAATAATAGTGGAGGGTACTGTATATATATATATATGTATATATTTTCCTGCCACTGTTCACATCGTCCCCTCCTCTGCTTGATACATTTTCATCACAGGCTGATACTTGTCTCTGTGTTACAATACATCGCAAACAACAAATAAAAGTTTATACATTATTTCTGAGTGTCACAAATTCAATAGGTTATATTTGAAAATGCATGGCCATCCTTTTCTTATCATGCATAGGCTAATGTTACCTTCCATATGCAAATTCAGGAAAGCTATATTTTCTTAGACTTTATGGGCTAAAGTTAGCATATGATATTCACAAATCTGTCACAAATCAATGTGAAATTCTACATATTCAGTTAAAGACGAGTGTGCGTGCATGTGCAAATTCACATGCATAGTGTGGTATTTCACAGTAATATTTACCCCTGTTCACATGCAGAGTGGGGTATTTAACAATAATATTTACCCCTGTTCACATGCAGAGTGGGATCTTTCACAGTAATATTTACCCCTGTTCACATGCAGAGTGTGGTATTTCACAGTAATATTTACCCCTGTTCACATGCAGAGTGGGGTATTTAACAATAATATTTACCCCTGTTCACATGCAGAGCAGGATCTTTCACAGTAATATTTACCCCTGTTCACATGCAGAGTGGGAATTTTATAAGTAATATTTACCCCTGTTCACATGCAGAGCAGGATCTTTCACAGTAATATTTACCCCTGTTCACATGCAGAGTGGGAATTTTCACAGTAATATTTACCCCTGGTCACATGCAGAGCAGGATCTTTCACAGTAATATTTACCCCTGTTCACATGCAGAGTGGGAATTTTCACAGTAATATTTACCCCTGGTCACATGCAGAGTGGGGTATTTCACAATAATATTTACCCCTGGTCACATGCAGAGTGGGGTATTTCACAATAATATTTACCCCTGTTCACATGCAGAGTGGGGTATTTCACAGTAATATTTACCCCTGTTCACATGCAGAGCAGGATCTTTCACAGTAATATTTACCCCTGTTCACATGCAGAGTGGGGTATTTCACAGTAATATTTACCCCTGTTCACATGCAGAGCAGGATCTTTCACAGTAATATTTACCTCATGTTCACATGCAGAGCAGGATCTTTCACAATAATATTTACCCCTGTTCACATGCAGAGCAGGATCTTTCACAGTAATATTTACCCCTGTTCACATGCAGAGCAGGATCTTTCACAGTAATATTTACCCCTGTTCACATGCAGAGTGGGGTATTTCACAGTAATATTTACCCCTGGTCACATGCAGAGTGGGGTATTTCACAGTAATATTTACCCCTGTTCACATGCAGAGTGGGGTATTTCACAGTAATATTTACCCCTGTTCACATGCAGAGCAGGATCTTTCACAGTAATATTTACCCCTGTTCACATGCAGAGTGGGGTATTTCACAGTAATATTTACCCCTGTTCACATGCAGAGCAGGATCTTTCACAGTAATATTTACCTCATGTTCACATGCAGAGCAGGATCTTTCACAGTAATATTTACCCCTGTTCACATGCAGAGCAGGATCTTTCACAGTAATATTTACCCCTGTTCACATGCAGAGTGGGGTATTTCACAGTAATATTTACCCCTGTTCACATGCAGAGTGGGGTATTTCACAGTAATATTTACCCTTGTTCACATGCAGAGCAGGATCTTTCACAGTAATATTTACCCCATGCCACATGCAGAGTGGGGTATTTCACAGTAATATTTACCCCTGTTCACATGCAGAAAGATATTTTTCACAGTAATATTTACCCCTGTTCACATGCAGAGTGGGGTATTTCACAGTAATATTTACCCCTGTTCACATGCAGAGTGGGGTATTTCACAGTAATATTTACCCCTGTTCACATGCAGAGCAGGATCTTTCACAATAATATTTACCCCTGGCCACAGAGCAGAAGTAATCATGCAGTGATTTGAGTAACATGGCGCTGATGTTATCCATATATCATGGCCTTCTCAGGTCTGAACCTAATCCTGTGTTTGTGGAATATTGTGGAATGGCTCCTGAGACCGAATTTTCCTCTTCCAGCATCCTAAATTGAGCTGATTGACTTCTCATGGAAAAGTGGTTTGGTATTCCACTGGCAGAGTCCTACAGGCTGGTGTACTGAAGGTGCACACAGTCCTACAGGCTGGTGTACTGAAGGTGCACACAGTCCTACAGGCTGGTGTACTGAAGGTGCACACAGTCCTACAGGCTGGTGTACTGAAGGTGCACACAGTCCTACAGGCTGGTGTACTGAAGGTGCACACAGTCCTACAGGCTGGTGTACTGAAGGTGCAAACAGTCCTACAGGCTGGTGTACTGAAGGTGCACACAGTCCTACAGGCTGGTGTACTGAAGGTGCACACAGTCCTACAGGCTGGTGTACTGAAGGTGCGCACAGTCCTACAGGCTGGTGTACTGGAGTGGAGTGCAGTGCAGTGCAGTCCAATTAAGTGACTTATAGTAGTGTTTCCTTTTCTTCGTTAATTATCTGTGTTACGTATGAAAATAACAAAACATTCACCCCTTTGCTGGTTTATTAATAACATTAAGCTCATGAGATGAGAAACAGGACATTGTTAATGTGTATCACCACACTTTCCAGGCTATGACGTGCAGGTCCGTTTCTCTTTACATATTTTCCAGTGCATGCATGTGCTCGCGGTTTCTGGGCCGGATATCGCTCTACGCCAGAGCTTAGTGACTTGGGAAGAAAATGCTAACAAGTCAGGGCTGAGTGGTGTTTGTCGAGGTCCCTTTCTCCCAGCTCACTCTTCACCCTGTAGGCACTGACGCTACTATAGAACAGCTAAAGCATGGATCCTCCACATGTTGTGATTGAGTGAAACTGCGCTGCCACTCGTTCATAAGTGTGGGCGAGTGCAAACATTTTCACTGAGTTCTCATCTTTAATAAGCTCCTTAAAGGCACTAAACTTACCTTTTAAAAAAGACATTATTACTGACAGAAGTAGAAACATTATTACTGACAGAAGTAGAAACATTATTACTTACAGAAGTAAAAACATTATTACTGACAGAAGTAGAAACATTATTACTTACAGAAGTAAAAACATTATTACTGACATACGTAAAAACTTTATTACTGACAGAAGTAGAAACATTATTACTGACAGAAGTAAAAACATTATTACTGACATACATAAAAACATTATTACTGACATACATAAAAACATTATTACTGACATACGTAAAAACATTATTACTGACAGAAGTAAAAACATTATTACTGACGGAAGTAAAAACATTATTATTGACAGAAGTCAAAACATTCTTACTGACAGAAGTAAAAACATTATTACTGACAGAAGTAACTACTACTTAGAAACGATCTAAAGTCCGTTCTTGTGCTCTTCTCACCCCCACAGCAGATTTCTGGTAAAGAAAGAACACCCACTCAGCCTGCTTTCATCCATAACAAACAACCCCAACCTATTGTGTTCTTGTTTCTCAGTTAGGTCTTCATTTAACAAACAGAAGCCCATTCAGGGTAGTGTGTAAATACTACACACTGACAAGAAACCCACAAGGTCAGATCCTCTGCTAAGATGCTGGCAGCGCTGTTTAATGGACAGACTGGGCTGGGAAACCGTCCTTACACAGGACTTAAAACCTTCAAAGCTTCAGACATAAAAAGAAAGTTTTTTCAATTTCTCCCTTGTCCCTCACAATGCATTCTGAGAATTGTCTACGCTTATTTGAAGTAATAATGAACCATGTTATTCGATTGATTATTAATAAGAAGACTGGGTTCTGCCCTTTAAGCCCAGATATAAAAAAATTACATTCAGGCTTTGAAAGAGCTCCGGGAACAAATGCTTCAAACAGGAAGTCGCACACTCGTAACGTAAGGACAGATATTACACGGCATTTACAACACAATGCTGAACCAAACCAGCCCTAACCACAAGACAAAAGGCATCATTATTTTAAGTTCATACTAAAAAGTAGTCACTGCAAACTAAAGATTTTCTAAGGTCAGGTTTATCAGGGAGGGTTTTGGGGATCCCCCACAACCTCAAAGTGAACTAGTTTCAGCAATAGGGCTGCTGACTTTCCCACCACATCCCCGGAAAGAAAAAGCCCCATGAACCCCCAAATCCTCTCCATTTAATGTTGAATGCACTGGGGTACAATTGAGGTTTTAATGACTGATTTACTGTTGATAGATTAAAACTTGTTTCATATATGTATTACCACAGAAGTGAAGATGACAGAAGAAACTAGCAGGGACAGTTTTGCTTTATGTGTCATTGCTATGAGTAACAAGTGAATTATCTGGAATCTTGCCAGAGGTATACATTCCAGGCTTTGATGCAACCACACCAAGTGGCATATTTGATAATATCTATCAATCTTTTCTTTTTTGCAAATGAAGTGTGGAAGTCTGAATTTTTAAAGGAAAGTCAGAATTTTCAACCCTGTAGCAGCGATGCTAACACATCAGCGCTCTGACGTTCATACCCTGTAGTAGCGATGCTAACACATCAGTGCTCTGACGTTCATACCCTGTAGTAGCGATGCTAACACATCAGCGCTCTGACGTTCATACCCTGTAGCAGTGATGCTAACACATCTGTGCTCTGACATTCATACCCTGTAGTAGCGATGCTAACACATCTGTGCTCTGACATTCATACCCTGTAGCAGTGATGCTAACACATCAGCGCTCTGACGTTCATACCCTGTAGTAGCGATGCTAACACATCAGCGCTCTGACATTCATACCCTGTAGCAGTGATGCTAACACATCAGCGCTCTGACATTCATACCCTGTAGCAGTGATGCTAACACATCAGCGCTCTGACGTTCATACCCTGTAGCAGCGATGCTAACACATCAGGGGTTAAAAGGGTGATACATGGAGAAGGGTTGTGTGGAGGGGTAAACAAAGAGATCAAGAGCCGCACCACGTTTTCTACATTTATTCCGGGGTGCACATCATGCCTTTTGCTTCATATTTTGTTTCTACCGACTAAAAAAGACAAATTTATTCTGAATGAATACATCTTCATCCTATGATGAAACATTTCTATCCTGATGGGAGTGGTCTCTTCCAGGATGACAATGACCCCATCCACAGGGCACGAGGGGTCACTGAATGGTTTGATGAGTATGAAAACGATGTGAGTCATATGCTATGGCTTTCACAGTCACCAGATCTCAACCCAATTGAACACCTATGTTGGACAATCATGTTAGACACCGCTCTTCACCACCATCACCAAAACACCAAATAAGAGAATATCTTTTGGAAGAATGGTGTTCCATCCCTCCAGTAGAGTTCCAGAGACTAGAATCTATGCTAGACTAGAGGTATAATCCATGCCCAGGTGCATTGAAGCTGTTCTGGTAGCTTGTGGGGGCCCAACACCTTACTAAGACACTATATGTTGGTTTTTCCTTTCATTTGTCACCCGTCTGTATATCTGCAGCTCTGAAGATTACATCTTATTCCTGCAGTATCCCTGCATCTCATCAGACTGCAGTAACAAGTGCACAGCTGCCTTTACATTACATTCACTTAGCAGATGCTATAGATGTAGGCATTGTATCTATAGCCTACTGCAAAACTATATAGCTTATAGCATCAATAATACGATTGTTTCTACTAAATCACATACAACCGCTCAAGTACACACTTCCTTAATTAGAATGAGAGAGTAACTGAATAGGCTAGGGTTAGGGTTAGGGTTAGGGTTAGGGTTAGTATGTTATGTTAGATTTAAGAGTCTGAAGTATGCCCTGGCTCTGCATACTGGCTGCTGTCAATGCAGATGAAATTTTCCGTCTCTGTTCTCATTGGTTGGCATTGAGAGCCCTTGATCTTGTCCATATTCTAGCTGGACAGCGCTGCTGGTTCTTAGAGAACGCTTATCTGTCAGTATTTAGACTAGTGTATTTAAACCAGGAATTCCTCCCATGAAAAAGTTCAAATGAAAGAACCAAGGTTCAGGTTTAAACTGATCCACACAATTGTATACAGTGTTAGTGAAGTCAGATCCCTGCCTGCATGCCTGACACATACAGGTACTGCCCCCTGTTGGTTATTAATGTAGGGTCAACAGAAACTACAATTCCATACAGCCCACGTGAGGTCCTCCTTCATGTTGGAAGGGATGTAGGATGTGTCCTGTGATTTCATCATGAATAATATACCAGTTCCGTATACAATTTTAAGAATTGTATATAAAATGTTATGAGACTGATTGATTATACAAAACTATGCCACCAGTTGTATAAGGATGGTAGTGGCATACTGGAGTACATAAGTGACTCCCCGTGCATAGTTTAAATTAATATTTTCTACATTAATAATAGTTATAATAATAATATCACACATCATAAGAATTGCAGCTGTAAGCAAGAATTAAGGGGGCCAAACACTAGGAAATTTCCTAAAACACTGAAATAAAGGTTTCTACAAAAACCTCCTCGACCTGTTTCTGTCATTATATCACATTTATCAGATCAAAAATAAATAAATAAATAGAAAATCCCCGATACGGTGACTTGCATTCTGTACAAAATAATTGTTATTGCACAATCATGGCTACTGCTTTTCCACTGGTGACACCTCCAGTTTCATTCAGGAAAACCCACACACAGGCAGACTATCAAACTTAATAGAAATGTGACTGAAAAAGACTGAACATGTTCAGCTTTCAAATGTAAAAAATAGCTGTATGTACTGAATGTATGTATGTATGTATGTACTGTATGTATGTATGTGTGTACTGTATGTATGTATGTATGTATGCATGTACTGTATGAACTGTATGTATGTATGTATTGTATGTACTGTATGTATGTATATATGTACTGTATGAACTGTATGTATGTATGTACTGTATGTATGTACTGCATGTACTGTATGTATGTATGTATGTGCTGTATGTATGTACTGCATGTACTGTATGTATGTATGTATGTATTGTATGTACTGTAATGTATGTACTGTATGTATATACTGTATGTACTGTATGTATGTACTGTATATACTGTATGTACTGTATGTATGTATGTATTGTATGTACTGTAATGTATGTATGTACTGTATGCACTGTATGTATTGTATGTACTGTAATGTATGTACTGTATGTATATACTGTATGTACTGTATATACTGTATGTACTGTATGTATTGTATGTACTGTAATGTATGTATGTACTGTATGTATTGTATTTACTGTATGTATTGTATGTATGTATTATATGTACTGTATGTATGTACTGTATGTATGTAATGTATGTATTGTATGTATGTACTGTATGTATTGTATGGAAACACTTTTAGACAATAAATACATGAATAGTTATGAAACACACTTTTAGACCAATAAATACATGAATAGTTATGAAACGCACTTTTAGACCAACAAATACATGAATAGTTATGAAACACACTTTTAGGTCAAATGTTATTGGACCATTCAAATGGTTCTGGAGGCACAGAAAACTAAAACTAAGTAAACTAAAGCTCTGACCCGACCCAGCTTTGCTCTGACCCGACCCAGCTTTGCTCTGACCCGACCCAGCTTTGCTCTGAACCGACCCAGCTTTGCTCTGACCCGACCCAGCTTTGCTCTGACCCAACTTTCCTTAAAAAAATTGAGGGTAAGTTGAAATTGTGAAAGGTTAGTATATTTTCTCCAATAATTATAGTTAGTTTGTGCAGTTCCACAAGGGGGAGACATACGATGGACTATGAAATGACATCATGTTGGGCAGGAGTGGACAGAGAGTGTATAATCAAAGGTAAATACCTTTGCCCTGTTGCATTCTTTTATGTTTTAACTCATTCCCTCCTCAGGCTGTCGTCTCCCCTGCTGACCACACATGTTGAGATGTTGACGGGCAGCAGAGGGGCAGCAAGGGGGAGAGTTACAGTTACTGAAGCAGCTTTGACCCCCCCCCCCCTTCTGCATAAATGCATGTTAATTTATTAGTTCTGCTGCTATTTTCATTATAAACCATTGCATTAGTAGCCTCCATTGCCATACAGAAAAAAAACAAAGCCCAATTTGGCTTAGATTACTGAAAATACAATACAAAGTAATAAAATATAAAGTACCTTCAATCGCCTTCTTTATTAGAGCAGTGCATGCAGAGAGATGTCCTGGAATGCTGCAGTTTTCAGTGCAGTCCAGCGCATGCAGAGAGATGTCCTGGAATGCTGCAGTTTTCAGCGCAGTCCAGCGCATGCAGAGAGATGTCCTGGAATGCCGCAGTTTTCAGTGCAGTCCAGCGCATTCAGAGAGATGTCCTGGAATGCTGCAGTTTTCAGTACAGTCCAGCGCATGCAGAGAGATGTCCTGGAATGCTGAAGTTTTCAGTGCAGTCCAGCGCATGCAGAGAGATGTCCTGGAATGCTACGGTTTTCAGTGCAGTCCAGCGCATGCAGAGAGATGTCCTGGAATGCAGCAGTTTTCAGTGCAGTCCAGCGCATGCAGAGAGATGTCCTGGAATGCAGCAGTTTTCAGTGCAGTCCAGCGCATGCAGAGATGTCCGGGACCTGGCAGATTTTGTCGTGCTGAGAAGCTGAAGGCATCAGTCAGCTCAATCCCCTACAGAGTACAGCACTGCTCCAGAAGATTGTTTTTTGATTGGGTAAACACCTGAATACTGAATGGCAATTGTTTCAGAAAACAGCATGATTGTGTACAGTGGCTTCAAGATTTAAACTGCGTTCAGCAGAAGGGGAAATATAATCACATCTCTGCTGTCCCATGTCCCACGTTTAATCCAAATTCCAGCCGAATCACACCTGTACCGGCCGAATCACACCTGTACCGGCCGAATCACACCTGTACCGGCCGAATCACACCTGTACCGGCCGAATCACACCTGTAGGCTCATCCCATTGATGTGACCTCCTCCTTCAGCATGGGAATGCGCACGCTCTCCTTCATTTTATATCTCATTCATGTAATATGGGAGACTTTATTGGAGCTTGATAGAGATGTTTACCCATGTAGTACATTTATAAACTCTTAGGTCAAACAGAGGTTCTGTGCTTTGGGTTTATGGAGTTCTGTTAAAGCCCTCTAGACTTGTGAGGTTTTTTTTTAAACTATTCAACTATGGGAGAAGAAACATAAGCAGAGATGGGTAAGATAAAAACATGGTGTCTGTGTACTTTTGATGCTTGGCTCCCTGATATTAATGTTCAGTAATGTTCAGTAATGTTCAGTAATGTTCAGTAATGTTCAAGGCACATGCTGCACCAAACCTGGATACTCATGTGATGAGAGCACAGCTCCAATCCCTGGTACAGACCATAATCCCCCTGATACATATCATAATCCCCCTGATACAGACCCTTATCCTCCTGGTACAGACCATAATCCTCCTGGTACAGACCATAATCCCCCTGATACAGACCCTCATCCCCCTGATACAGACCCTCATTCCCCTGGTACAGACCCTCATCCCCCTGGTACAGACCATAATCCCCCTGATACAGACCCTCATCCTCCTGGTACAGACCCTCATCTCCCTGGTACAGACCCTAATCCCCCTGGTACAGACCCTCATCCCCCTGGTACAGACCCTCATCCCCCTGGTACAGACTCTCATCCCCCTGATACAGACCTTCATCCCCCTGATACAGACCCTCATCCCCCTGGTACAGACCATAATCCCCCTGGTATAGACCCTCATCCCCCTGGTACAGACCATAATCCCCCTGGTACAGACTCTCATCCCCCTGGTACAGACCATAATCATTATATTACATTATAATCATTTAGCAGACGCTCTTATCCAGAGCAATGTACATAGTCCCCAGGTACAGACCATAATCCCCCTGGTACAGACCCTCATCCCCCTAGTACAGATCATAATCCCTCTGGTACAGACCCTCATCTCCCTGGTACAGACCATAATCCCCCTGGTACAGACCCTCATCCCCCTGATACAGACTCTCATCCCCCTGATACAGACCCTCATCCCCCTGGTACAGACCCTCATCCCCCTGGTACAGACTCTCATCCCCCTGATACAGACCCTCATCCCCCTGATACAGACACTCATCCCCCTGATACAGACCCTCATCCCCCTGATACAGACCCTCATCCCCCTGATACAGACCATCATCCCCCTGGTACAGACCCTCATCCCCCTGGTACAGACCATAATCCCCCTGGTACAGACCCTCATCCCCCTGGTACAGACTCTCATCCCCCTGATACAGACCCTCATCCCCCTGATACAGACACTCATCCCCCTGATACAGACCCTCATCCCCCTGATACAGACACTCATCCCCCTGGTACAGACCCTCATCCCCCTGGTACAGACCATAATCCCCCTGGTACAGACCCTCATCCCCCTGGTACAGACCATAATCCCCCTGATACAGACTATCATCCCCCTGGTACAGACCCTCATCCCCCTGGTACAGACTATAATCCCCCTGGTACAGACCCTCATCCCCCTGGTACAGACCCTCATCCCCCTGGTACAGACTCTCATCCCCCTGATACAGACCTTCATCCCCCTGATACAGACCCTCATCCCCCTGGTACAGACCATAATCCCCCTGGTATAGACCCTCATCCCCCTGGTACAGACCATAATCCCCCTGGTACAGACCCTCATCCCCCTGGTACAGTCCTTAATCATTATATTACATTATAATCATTTAGCAGACGCTCTTATCCAGAGCAATGTACATAGTCCCCAGGTACAGACCATAATCCCCCTGGTACAGACCCTCATCCCCCTAGTACAGATCATAATCCCTCTGGTACAGACCCTCATCTCCCTGGTACAGACCATAATCCCCCTGGTACAGACCCTCATCCCCCTGATACAGACTCTCATCCCCCTGATACAGACCCTCATCCCCCTGGTACAGACCCTCATCCCCCTGGTACAGACTCTCATCCCCCTGATACAGACCCTCATCCCCCTGATACAGACACTCATCCCCCTGATACAGACCCTCATCCCCCTGTTACAGACCCTCATCCCCCTGGTACAGACCCTCATCCCCCTGGTACAGACCATAATCCCCCTGGTACAGACCCTCATCCCCCTGGTACAGACTCTCATCCCCCTGATACAGACCCTCATCCCCCTGATACAGACACTCATCCCCCTGATACAGACCCTCATCCCCCTGATACAGACACTCATCCCCCTGGTACAGACTCTCATCCCCCTGGTACAGACCATAATCCCCCTGGTACAGACCCTCATCCCCCTGGTACAGACCATAATCCCCCTGATACAGACTATCATCCCCCTGGTACAGATCATAATCCCCCTGGTACAGACCCTCATCCCCCTGGTACAGACCCTCAACCCCCTGATACAGACCCTCATCCCCTTTGATACAGACTATCAACCCCCTGGTACAGACCCTCATCCCCTTTGATACAGACTATCAACCCCCTGATACAGACCCTTATCCCCTTTGATACAGACTTACAAACCCCCTGGTACAGACCCTCATCCCATTTGATACAGACTATCAACCCCCTGGTACAGACCCTCATCCCCTTTGATACAGACTATCAACCCCCGATACAGACCCTCATCCTCTTTGATACAGACTATCAACCCACTGGTACAGACCCTCATCCCCTTTGATACAGACTATCAACCCCCTGATACAGACCCTCAACCCCCTGGTACAGACCCTCATCCCCCTGGTACAGACTGGCCCCCTAGTGTCACAGAACTGTAGGGTGCTGCTGGTGCTTGTGGACTCAGGCAGGTCTCTTGGCATTTCATATGAATTCTAGATGGTATGAAACAGTCATTAGGGTCATGCTTTAAACAAAGAATGCCGATCAAACTAGAATTTCTGAATAATAAAATCTTATTCTTGTTTGTGTTTTTATCAGTATGGGTGACATAGGCTTGATTATTTCATTACATATTTATTTTACCCGCCAGTATTTATAGAGTAGGTGATACATAACCAGTAAGGTGTGAATGTGTCAGTGGTCTCAGAATAGCCTTAGAAAGTTTTACACTTTCAGTGACATTGCAATGTCAAGCCCTGGTGTCATATTTCAGGGGCTGGTTGTACAGAGTCAGCAGTGGATGGTCCTCACGTTATTATCGGCTCTTATTACACACTCTGAGAGCGTATTACACCTCATCTTTATGAAGCTTCACCTGATTGGAGGGACGCAGACCAGCTCTGCGGAGCAGGAAGTGACACGCGTGTTCCATCTCCTGCCAGTGCAGTCGTCCTGCTGCCTTTAAGGAGGAGGGTCGTCCCTGGGTCATGTGACCTAGCCGTGTTTATGAGCCCGCCTCCTTGCCTGCTGTCCCAGTCTGGAATAGAGGGTGGGCAGGCTGGCTGAGAGGGAGAAAAAGAGAGGGGGAGGGAGAGAGAGAGGGAGAGAGAGCAAGCTGATGGTGAGAAAGTCAGGCACACAGAGGCATGCTGGGTAATGTTACACAGTCTCTGGATCGGCAGTGCAGTGCAGTGGAGCGGACCAGTCAGAGGCTTCAGAACCATTCCTACACCTCAGAAAAAAAGAGGAAAAAAGTGAGGGAGGGAGAGAGAGAGAAAAAGAGGGAGAGAGAGAAAAAGAGAAGTGGTAAAAGAGTAAACCAAGTTTCTTCCCAGCTGCCCCACACTCCCATCTTCTCAGCGTTCCCGAGCAGCAGGAGGTAAGAGCTGGAATCCGGGCTGGAGAGGAGGAGGGGTCCGGAGCGCCGGGGGGCATGGGGGGGAACCCGCCAGAGGAGGTCCGGGAGGGCCGCTAACATGGCCGCCGGCGAGATCACTACCCTCCCCCCCGCACCTGAGGACGGGGGGAGCCCCTCGTTCCTCCCCGGAACCTTCAAGGACTTGAAGAGGCTGTACTGCAAGAATGGGGGCTACTTCCTCAGGATTACCCCCGAGGGCCGAGTGGACGGGGTTCGGGATAAGAGCGACCCATACAGTAAGTGATTCCACACGGCGTTCCAGAGGGAGAGCTTCCACACGGCGTTCCATAGGGAGAGTTTCCACACGGCGTTCCAGAAGGAGAGGGCGCGAGAGAGAGAGAAAAACAAAGTCCCTTTATACCTGTTGGTGAAGTGGGGCCTGAGCCAGGGGCAGCATACATGTTCTCAGGCCACAGTTTACACAAATCTGTCAAACACATTTGTGTGTTTGTGTGTGTGTGTGTGTGTGTGTGTGTGTGTGTGTGTGTGTGTGTTTGTGTGTGTGTGTGTGTGCGTGTGTTTGTGTGTGTGTGTGTGTGTGTGTGTGTGTGTGCGTGTGTGTGTGCGTGTGTGTGTGTGTGTGTGTGTGTGTGTTTGTGTGTGTGTGTGTGTGTGTGTGTTTGTGCGTGTGCGTGTGTGTGTGTGTGTTTGTGTGTGTTTTTGTGTGTGTGTGTGTGTGTGTTTGTGTGTGTGTGTGTGTGTGTGTGTGTGTGTTTGTGTGTGTGTGTGTGTGTGTGTGTGTGTGTGTGTTTGTGCGTGTGCATGTGCGTGTTTGTGTGTGTGTGTGTGTGTGTGTGTGTGTTTGTGTGTGTGTGTGTGTGTGTGTGTTTGTGTGTGTGTGTGTGTGTGTGTGTGTTTGTGTGTTTGTGTGTGTGTGTGTGTGTGTGTGTGTGTGTTTTTGTGTGTGTGTGTGTGTGTGTGTGTGTGTGTGTGTGTGTGTTTGTGCGTGTGCGTGTGCGTGTTTGTGTGTGTGTGTGTGTGTGTGTGTGTGTTTGTGCATGTGTGTGTGCGTGTGTGTGTGTTTGTGTGTGTGTGTGTGTGTGTGTGTGTGTGTGTGTGTGTGTGTGTGTGTAAAGTTCACACAGGGCTCTCTGTCAAACAGCTTACAGCTTTTTCCCAACAATAATAAAGTTTAAGCTGCCTTCCCGTCAGACAGCAAGGATTGCGTCACTGTGAGATTCTGCGCATAAGAAGTGAAAATATGACCTTTTAGAAGCTGATATAGCATAATTATTGAAAATATATCACTTTTATTTGTCTTTCTATGAAAAGCACACCAAACGTCTCGGACGGTGGGTCGTCTTACAGAAACTCACTGGATATGATGAAACAGTCTGTAAGGAACTGTACTGGTATAACAGAACAGAACAGATGTGTTAAAACTGTCTAATGTTAGCAGATCATGTGCTGATTTATTGTCATTACATAAACAGATATTTTGTACTTCAACATTTTAACATAACATAACATAACTTAATGATTAGAACAGGCCATATAGCACAACATTGTTTGCCATTTTCCTACCACTACTAAAGGTTACCTAGTGGTCACCGTTTACCTACAAACAAGATATTATCTAGCACCGTACCAAGCCTGGGCTGTGTCCAAATCAGAGCCCTATCTATTGCGTCCTGTGTACAGTGTACTGGCAGATGTGTGCTTTTTAATGTGCGCTGTTTAGTACGTGACTTGCAGTATGCAAAAAATATCCTCCATACTATTTTCCAATCGTGTGGAAGTGTCGTAAGACGTCCCACCCTTGCGTGGCCATGTTACATTATTTTTGTTGTTATTGAAGGAAAACGTCAGCAAAGCTCTGCTTTATTTTTTTTTTAACAAAGCTGCAGGTCATATTTACGTTCGTGACTGTCACCAAAATGTTTGCGTACTTCATGAAAAGTGTGCTCTAGAATATATTCAGTGAAACCCCAGAAGTAAGTGTATCATATGGGGGTTTTAAGTATACTACATTTAGAGAACATTTTGTCTACTTATTGACTTTCTCATCCTGTATACAGCTGGGCGGCAGTGTAGTATAATGGTTAAGAAACTGGCCTTTTAACCGAAAGGTAGCAGGTTCGATTCCCAGGTAGGACACTGCTGTTGTACCCTTGAGCGAGGTACTTAACCTGCATTGCTTCAATATATCCAGCTGTATAAATAGATAATATGTAAAAAATGCAAAAAAGTTGTGTAAGTCGCTCTGGATAAGAGCTTCTGCTAAATGCCTGTAATGTAATGTAACAAGCCTACCTAATAGTATGGTAGGGCCCATGTTTTGAAAACCCCCAGAGTTGTAGTCAGTGAGAGGTGCATTGTGGGTTGCAGTCAGTGAGAGGTGCATTGTGGGTTACAGTAGATGGCTTGCTAAGCTGTGTATTTAAATCAAGATTTCACAGTATGATCAATGTAGCACTGAAACTGCCAGATAGATGCACACAGTTCAATGAATGGTTTTCAACTACAACTTCTTTATTATTATTACAATAAGTGTGAATGTTGAGCAGGAAAAGGTAAATGGAGTGCTTCCTGTACATGTTTTTATAATATTCATATTTTAGGCTATTAAAAAACAGCTTCAGAAATCCGGTAACCCAGATCAAACGTTCTCCAAAGCAGCAGAATTAATTCGGACAGACAGACCGACAGACCGACAGACCGACCACAGAGTGACTTAAATACTTGCTGCTGGTCACAGCTAAAAAAGACAGACAGAGAGTATGCTGGTGTTGCATTCATATGTGACTTATAGACCTGAAATATAGTTCTTAACTTAAAATAAATATACTTATAGCTGTTCACAGAAACTACTCATAAAGCCGTTCCCTACAAAGAAAGAAATCTGCAGTTCCCCACAAAATGTACAGCTTCCACCAGTTTCTAATTCACAGCATTATACACCATTTTCTTCTCCAGATCCATAAATCAATTTATACAGCTGGATACTGAGTACTGAGGCCACACAGATGAAGTATTTGTCCTTTCAATCAGAGGCCTCTTGGTTACAGGGAGGGATACAGATACACTTTTGCTTTGAAGACTGCTGTGGTCAACCACCCAACGGAAGTATCTGAGATCTGCTCATGTGCTGCAGGCTTGTATATTTATAAAAGCTGAACACTTTCAGCTGGTTCCTCAGAGCACTGTAATTCTGACTGTCCACATGTTGAGTCATCAGAAAATATGTGCACTTTTCAGTTACTTTAATATCGTTCAGGGCTTCGTGTTCCTACACTGAACCATGAGAAGATACTGTCATGATTCTCTCTTCAGAAAACGCATTAATAATCATACTGCAGGCAACGGATCAAAGTGTACTCACAATGTTCACTTTCACGTTCACACTTACGATTAAAACCTTCAAACATGCAGACAGAAGAAAGAGAAGCTGTGTGGAGGCCCGGGAGGTTGTGGACAGGTGGTCCTGTGGGCCCACGTTTGTCCAAACCAGTCTGCAAGTTTGATGTTTGCACTTCTGAAAAAGTCCCTTCTTGTTCAGTGATATGCTCTCTGCCTGTCCGTATCCATGTGGATAAAATGTATCCTTGCTTACAGGTGAGATTTATTATCTACAAATTTAAAGTCACCTCACAAAGGAGAAGGCACCTCTATCTGGAGACACAGGGGCAGTGCACTATGGAGTCTGTAAGGAGAAGGCACCTCTATCTGGAGAAACAGTGGCAGTGCACTATGGAGTCTGTAAGGAGAAGGCACCTCTATGTGGAGAAACAGGGGCAGTGCACTATGGAGTCTGTAAGGAGAAGGCACCTCTATCTGGAGAAACAGGGGCAGTGCACTATGGAGTCTGTAAGGAGAAGGCACCTCTATCTGGAGAAACAGGGGCAGTGCACTATGGAGTCTGTAAGGAGAAGGCACCTCTATCTGGAGAAACAGGGGCAGTGCACTATGGAGTCTGTAAGGAGAAGGCACCTCTATCTGGAGAAACAGGGGCAGTGCACTATGGAGTCTGTAAGGAGAAGGCACCTCTATCTGGAGAAACAGGGGCAGTGCACTATGGAGTCTGTTGAGGGAATATATGATATATGACATATGATGAATCATATGTTGAAAAATGTGTTACTTGTTGTGACTGTTGTGTTTCAGCAAAGCTGCAGATCCAGGCCACGGCTGTAGGTGAGGTGGTCCTCAAAGGAGTCTCTGCTAACCGGTATCTAGCGATGAGTGCGGACGGGAGGCTGTTTGGACCGGTGAGCATCAGCAGGGTGTCTCTCGCTGTTCCCTCGAGCAACCCTCATTTCTGCCCCACCCCCCACACCCCCTCGAGCAACCCCAATTTCTGCCACACCCCCCCACACCCCCTCGAGCAACCCTAATTTCTTGCATTTTTCCATAGTATGTATTTATACATACTATATAAACTAGTGCTTTCCACACATTTGATTGACAGTCATGGTTGTTATATGTAAAGAACATTTGGTATTGAAACAGCTCAAATCAATGACTATCAAACGGTATCTTTCCATCTCAGAGACGTGTCACAGACGAGTGCTACTTCATCGAGAAGCTGGAGTCCAACAACTACAACACGTACCGCTCCCGCAAAAGCCCCGACTGGTATGTGGCCCTGAAACGGACTGGCCAGCACAAGTCTGGATCCAGAACCGGGCTGGGCCAGAAAGCCATCCTCTTCCTCCCTATTTCGGCTGTGTCCTGATACCGACTCGTCCCCAAACACCACACTGGTACACAACGTTCTTTTAAAGTTGCTCTGACATTGTAGCAGCAGAACAATGTTGCTGCAATGCCAAAGCAATGTTGCGAAAACCTTTGTGCTGCCTTGTACTGAAGACATCCGCGAAGCTCTACATAAACTCTCTCCACCTTTCCTACAGTATAAAACACTCATCTGTACAGATGTTTACTCATTATAAAGCTTTAAACCACAGTTATTTACACAATGTGAATTAATGAGTAAACTGTTCCGTTTTGGCTGGTTTAAAGCAGCATTCGGTATTTAACAGTTATATAGAAGATACATTTAAAATATAATATAAAAATATATAAAATTTTAACGTTATGTAAAAAATATAAAATATCTGTAGTTGTAAAGACTCCCATGCACAGTTGGTATAGGCATTGCAAGGTATGTGTATTAAAGTTACTTTAGTCTGCGTTAAAGATGATTTCCAACAGCTCGCCAGAAGGTAAAGTTAAATAACTACTCAGTAGTTGACTGCATAAATTATTTTTATTTGATATGTAGGTCAGTCAAACATTTCAGATTCCTTTTACACATTTTCCCTGTATATGTTTGAATCCAAAATCAGTATAATGGTTCATTTGAATCAATTCATGGCAACGGTTCTATACTCAAGACAGTAAGATTTTAAGGCTAAGTCATATTCATGTTAATTGTATTTGTATTTTTCACTGTGATAAGTATAAACATTGACATCGTATGTATGAGTCCTTATGCAAACCACTGGTATTTACACAATAATAATTATATATATATATATATATATATATATATATACACAAACACATTCATACTACATTACTGTAGCTTTAATCTGAGTAAGAAGAGTAAGAAGTGTTCTTGGGAGGTCTTTAATACTGGCAGATGGCTCTGGCTGTACTTTACTTGCTTGTTTGTGTAGTTTAGAGAATTATATTTTATTTTGTTTGTAAAAAAAGATTAAATGTCCCACAATGAAAAACTGTTCATAAGACAACCAAAAGTTTATGGAAATGTTTAATCAGTTTATTGTTTCATAGCACAAATTTAATGTCAGACCATATTTATTATAATTGCATATTAATATTGATAGCACCATATGTGAATATGTGGGATTTATCTTTTGTGCCACAAAAAATATTTTGTTGCTTTAAATAGGGAAGTTCACAGGTATTTATATATATTTTAAAAGCATTTTTGACCAAAAAGAATATATCTCATATGAAAAGCTGCTGCAACATTTAGCACATTGTAAATTAATGAAATGGTGACTTGAAATATTTCAACAACAAAACATATATATTTCTGTAACATTAAATATTGAGTCAGCGTAAAAGCTCTCATTCATATCTGCAGGACATTAACATGTTTTCAGAAGAATTATAAAAACCAGACCATATACACCCCTAGATCAGAGACAATAATGCATGAAGTGTTGGGTATAACCAGACCACATACACCCCTAGATCAGAGACAATAATGCATGAAGTGTTGGGTATAACCAGACCACATACACCCCTAGATCAGAGACAATAATGCGTGAAGTGTTGGGTATAACCAGACCACATACCCCCCTAGATCAGAGACAATAATGCCTGAAGTGTTGGGTATAACCAGACCACATACACCCCTAGATCAGAGACAATAATGCGTGAAGTGTTGGGTATAACCAGACCACATACACCCCTAGATCAGAGACAATAATGCGTGAAGTGTTGGGTATAACCAGACCACATACACCCCTAGATCAGAGACAATAATGTGTGAAGTGTTGGGTATAACCAGACAACATACACCCCTAGATTAGAGACAATAATGTGTGAAGTGTTGGGTATAACCAGACCACATACACCACTAGATCAGAGACAATAATGTGTGAAGTGTTGGGTATAACCAGACCATATACACCCCTAGATCAGAGACAATTATGTGTGAAGTGTTGGGTATAACCAGACCACATACACCCCTAGATCAGAGACAATAGTGTGTGAAGTGTTGGGTATAACCAGACCATATACACCCCTAGATGAGAGACAATAGTGTGTGAAGTGTTGGGTATAACCAGACCATATACACCCCTAGATTAGAGACAATAATGTGTGAAGTGTTGGGTATAACCAGACCATATACACCCCTAGATGAGAGACAATAATGTGTGAAGTGTTGGGTATAACCAGACCATATACACCCCTAGATTAGAGACAGTTACATTTTCTAACATTTCTTTAGAAAGTAAATAGAATAATAATGCTTTCTTATTGTTAGCTTTGCGTATGATTAGGACGGAAAGCAAGACGAATACAAGACTATTTTATTGAAGTTATAAATGAGTTAAAATTGATAATGGTGTTCTACTGACTTCAAAGGAAGCTTAAAAATATTTAAGACAAAATGCTGCTGGATAAATTATAATGTAGATCTATATTTGTTCAGAATATCCTTTACAAAATTTATGTCGTAATGTTGGTACCAATATATAATCATAACTGGCGTAGTGTATACTGTTGTACCGTACACTGGTTAAATGTACATTTTTGCCCTTGTTATATTACACATCTGCTTTGCTGAAGAATTTGGTGAATTTTAATAAAATTAAAAATATATATTTTTATCAACTGTAAATCTTTGTCTGCTCAGATTTTTACTGTCTGTGTGGTTCCTTTTGTATTTAACTGCAGTTACACCATAATCATGAAAAAAATTACTTCCTGCTTAAAAATGAGCTAAATTTCACTACTTAATGTTGTGTTTACAGATATTTAACATTATGGAGATAACATTTCCACCATACGGATACTTAACATTACTCGTATAGATACTTAATGTTGTGTGTACAAATATTTAATGTTATGCAGGTAACATTTGCACCATACGGATACTTAATGTTACTCGTATAGATACTTAACGTGATGCAGCTGACACTCCAACCATGCAGGTGTGTAACGTTACTCATATAGATACATAAAGGGGAATTCCACCCAATAATGATGTCTGATTTGTAGAAAGGTAGATTACAATGACCCCCTGATTACAATAACCTCTCGGCACACTTTCTACCTGTAGTGAGAGCAGAGCCAACCACTGTGCATGTACCAGGTACCTGGTTTACTATAAACTACAACGGCCAAGGCACTTACAGTTCAGACAACAGGATGCCACGCCCACTGAATGACATTACCGAAGCGGAGGCCGAGGGGCGGGGAATTTTACTGCTAGTTCTGCTGCTAGTGCCTGCCTGCAGCACAGCGTCTCTTCGAGACTAAAGAGGCCACGTAACTCGCTGGCAAGTTAGCCACTAACAGTTCTACAAAAAAAATACCACCACCATTAGCTTAGTCTCCAGAAACGAGGAAGTGGTATACCTCTACCGAATTTTCAACTTTATATTCAAATATCTCAGTACAAAATATTTTTTTTGGCCAGCCACAAAGAGAGACTTAATTAGTTGCAGATAACACTCCCACCATGCAGATATGCCCCAGGCCCCAGAGAGGCAGGATATTGTGTTGATTTGTCAGACCGGCTGCCGACAGGCTGCCAGTGAACTCAGGCGACCAGGCTCCAGGGCCCCCTTTCCAGGGGCAACCCTTTATGGGTTGTTTCTCCTGACTTTTTTCCCCATAGAGTTCTATAGGAAAATGAGTCAGGAGAAATAACCCTTGCAGTGATCCATCCACATCTACTCCATATCTGGCAACAGAGTGATGGTTTGGGGCTCGTTCGATAGCTCAGACCCTTGATGACTTACAGCCATTTAACCAGTGATGTGTTCCATACTGTACCAGCGTAATTTACAGCTGAATCTAGTCTCACCCCCCAATTCCCATAGAGATCCATTCAAATGCAGAGAGGTTATAGTATCGCTTGTAACAGTACCTGGAAATAAGATATTGAGTCTTTTGATGTTGATGGGTCACAGACTTCAGGAAGTAACAGCATGCAAAAGATATGCGACCAAATATTAAATATGATACTTTAAAAATATGTTAAAGCAAAGGGTATGAATACTTATGTAAATTAAAAATTTCAGTTTTCGATTTTTAATACATTTGCAAAAAGTTTTCACTTTGTCATTATGGGCTACTTTATGTAGAATTTTGAGACAAAAAATGAACTCAATCTATTGTAGAATATGTCTGTAACGTAATAAAACGTGGAGAAGGTGAAAGGGGTGTTCAGACTTTCCGGCTTGACTGTATATAACACATATAATGAGCAGAAGCCTTGTTGCTATTTCTCCAGTGTTGTAGAAATCTGGGAAATACAGAATAATCCAGAAAGATTTGTCCACCCTGATGAAAGTAAAGCAGACGAAAGACTAAAGTAAAGTGTCTTTGTGGGAGGCATAGAACCTCCCCTGTGTGCTTCTCAGAGTTTAATCAAGTTCCTGTGGTTTTCTGTCAAAGCACAGCCTTGCTTTCGGTAGCAAATTAAGCAACAAGACAACCATCTGTGGCCAACTGTCCTCCATCTTCAGTCTTCAGTCTTCAGTCTGGGCGTCAGACTTTCTATCTTCTTTTTCAAACATTTTAATCCCTAATTTTTAGAAAAGTTAATAAAATGTGTAAATAACTACACCTATAACTATAAGCGCTATACATATAAAATGTCTCTTTTATACACTTAAGCCATTTAAATTTATGTATAACCTTAAATTATGCTCTAAAATATGTGATAAGTCAGTACATGATTACCAGTAGTCCAGATATGACTTGAATATCATTTCAAATGGTTGGTGAAAACCACCCCAGAAAGTAAACTCTGAATATAGCCCGGGGAACCCTGGAAGCTGAGAGTTTAAAAAACACAGCATCTGCAAGTGACTTGACACTGAAAAATGTGGGGATTTATACAGAGGAAACTGCTGATAAGTTATCTATAAGCCACCTTCAAGACAAGTTTGAACATGTCCATTTATCTGCTGTTTGATGGATCTGCCCTCTGCTGGCCATCTCTGTAAATGCAGTCTCAAAAAGCTGAAAAGCTTTTCTCCTGTCTTCTGTGTACAGTGTTCTGTGTCCGAATCAGAGCCCTATCTACTGCGTCTTGTCTCCTGTGTACAGGGTACTGTGTCCGAATCAGAGCCCTATCTACTGCGTCTTGTCTCCTGTGTACAGGGTACTGTGTCCGAATCAGAGCCCTATCAACTGCGTCTTGTCTCCTGTGTACAGGGTACTGTGTCCGAATCAGAGCCCTATCTACTGCGTCTTGTCTCCTGTGTACAGGGTACTGTGTCCGAATCAGAGCCCTATCAACTGCGTCTTGTCTCCTGTGTACAGGGTACTGTGTCCGAATCAGAGCCCTATCTACTGCGTCTTGTCTCCTGTGTACAGGGTACTGTGTCCGAATCAGAGCCCTATCTACTGCGTCTTGTCTCCTGTGTACAGGGTACTGGCAGATGTTGCTGTTTAATGTGCACTGTTTAGTACACAACGTGCAGTACAAAATAAATATCCTCCGTACTATTTTGCAACTGTACTATGGTAGTGTTGTAAGCTTGCGCATTCTTGTGCAGCCATGTCACGCGTTGTTTTTGTTGTTATTGAAGGAAAATGTCAGCAAAGTTGTACCTCATTTTTAAAAATGAAGCAGTGCATCTTATTTATGTGACCAAAATGTTTGTGTACTTCTTGAAAAATATGCTCCTGAATATACTCAGGAAGTAAGTATATCATATGGGGGTTTTAAGTACACTACATTTAGATAAAAATTTGCCTACTTAACAACTGTCTCGTCCTGTCTACTCAACAAGCCTATTTAATAGTATGGAAGGGTGCTGATTCGGACACAGCCTTGGTGAATTAATTCATTACATTGATTTTTAAAATGTTAAGTGCAGCTCTTTTCTGAATGTTGTAACTGTAATCAGCACCTCTGGTTTAACCTAAAGTGCTGAGAGAAAAGCACAATCCATTTCTATGTAAAATGAATGTAACTGTGTTCCGGTAATTACCAGAGTCTGTGGCAGTTACAGTTTTTCTGAAATTCAGAAATTGCTGTGGAAATTGAGGTCACTCATGGAGGTCCAGTCCATTCCAGAACTAGGCTAATGCTGCCACCTGGTGGTCACATGCATATGCCGTTCTCAATTTTTTATGATTATATTCTGACTGAGTATGGTATAGTATTTTCTTTCAGATTTTTTTCACCGTTTTCTCCCAATTTGGGAGCCAATTGTACCGTATGTTATTCAATTTCCCGTGTAGCAACCGCTTGAGAACTTTCCGCGACACAACCCCGCCAGCTGGTAGTAGGAAGGAGGGCGCCACGTTCTCTTCAGAGTGCGACTCCTCGAGCTCCTGACCGTGGTTCCAACTCACCCAGGGCCCCGCCGACTTCCTCCCCCCGGGAACGGCCGGCAATTGTCACTCCCTCAAGGCACCGGCCATACTCGGATCTGGCAGAACCAGGAGCGCAAACGCTTGATCCTCAGTGTGCAACCGCAGTGCAGGTTTAGTATTTACTCGGATCTGGCAGGACCAGGAGCGCAAACCCGCGATCCTCAGTGTGCAACCGCAGTGCAGGTTTAGTATTTTCAAACTAAATTATGCAAATATGTGGTTATGCTTTTTAATTAATCCGTTTTTTGACAAAAACTTTTCTAGACATAACAGTTTTTTTTCACAATTGCTAAGACACATTTCTTGAAACCTTCACCCATTTTCTCAAAACTTTAAACACAAAACCTAAAAAAACGAAATTCACAAAACCCCTGACTCTTCTGGCAAAATCAAACAATTGCCTCAAAACCATTTAATCTGTGCTTAAAGTCAAACAATGCTTTCAGATCACACTCACAGCCAGTCAAGATTTAAACAATATAGAGCATTCATTAGACACTACATCAAAAAATTGAGAACACAGCATCCAGGGAATGTAATTACAGAAAACAATTTTTATCGTATATAAATGCATTTTGCAAAAAAAAAGGATAGTAATCACAACTTAGTACAGTGAATATATTGTATACTGTAAGTACTGCGAGTAATTTAGTAGTGAATATATTGTATACTGTAAGTACTGCAAGTAATACTTAGTACAGTGAATATGTTGTATACTGTAAGTACTGCGAGTAATTTAGTAATGAATATATTGTATACTGTAAGTACTGCAAGTAATACTTAGTACAGTGAATATGTTGTATACTGGAAGTACTGCGAGTAATACTACACACAATATTACACAGCTTTCCCTATACCCTCCTAAGGGCACATTCAGTCATATATATTACACAGCTCTCCCTATACCCTCCTAAGGGCACATTCAGTCATATATATTACACAGCTCTCCCTATACCATCTTAAGGGCAAATTCAGTAATATATATTACACAGCTCTCCCTATACCCTCCTAAGGGCACATTCAGTCATATATATTACACAGCTCTCCCTATACCCTCCTAAGGGCACATTCAGTCATATATATTACACAGCTCTCCCTATACCCTCCTAAGGGCACATTCAGTCATATATATTACACAGCTCTCCCTATACCCTCCTAAGGGCACATTCAGTCATATATATTACACAGCTCTCCCTATACCCTCCTAAGGGCACATTCAGTCATATATATTACACAGCTCTCCCTATACCCTCTTAAGGGCAAATTCAGTCATATATATTACACAGCTCTCCCTATACCCTCCTAAGAGCAAATTCTGTAATATATATTACACAGCTCTCCCTATACCCTCCTAAGGGCACATTCAGTCATATATATATTACACAACTCTCCCTATACCCTCCTAAGAGCAAATTCAGTCATATATATTACACAGCTCTCCCTATACCCTCCTAAGAGCAAATTCAGTCATATATATTACACAGCTCTCCCTATACCCTCCTAAGAGCAAATTCAGTCATATATATATTACACAGCTCTCCCTATACCCTCCTAAGAGCAAATTCAGTCATATATATTACACAGCTCTCCCTATACCCTCCTAAGGGCACATCCAGTCATATATCAGTTATATAACACATATATGTTATTAAATATATATTTTTTATAATATATCAATTAATAGTCTTCATCTGAAATGTATTTTCTGAAAGATTGCCTCTCACGTTTGAATGGTGAGTAGTCAGTGCACTCACTCTAGAATTTTAGGCTAAAAGTGCAGTACACCAAAAACAGCAAGAAATCTGCAAGCCTGGTTTCTGCTCCAACACACGTCAAACGTACCGGAACACAGGCCTGTTTAACATCTCAGCACAACACAGGTCCTGTTGACCATATCTGCCACAAAACCAAACGTTTTAACAGTGCTTCAGTTTCTCCCTTTTCAAACGCTACCTGTTGGAACTGTGGAAATAGCATGCAGAAATGGATAATAAATCAAGCAACACTTTCTCGCCTCTGGGGTCTAAAGCAGAGAGCAGTAACAGCTGAGAGAATCTCAGGTGGCTTTTAGAATTATCATCTGCACCTGCATTCCGATATGACAGACAGCAGCACTAAACAGGCCAGGCAGAGATCTGGAAAAGGCATTTCTGGACTTTATAAGGAATTAATTTGCGTAAAATACAAACAAACAGAAAAAAACATCTCTAAATAAACAGACCTGGAGCCACATGTGTAGAGCTCCGTAGTCCCGCCCCCTCCTATCCCTGGCTGGTCTCGGAAGACTGCCGGAAGCCATTATCTTTCAGTCACCCTTATGATGATATTATGGCATTGTATGGACCAAATTTTGACATAAATGTGATACAAAGTCTATTATATACTCACCACCACGTTTAAAGTACATTTGAATTGTATAATTAACAGTTTGAAAAACATAACTACACTACCCAGAATCCTCGGTCGTACATTGCCAGCTCTCGCTTTTGCTAGCTAACGCAGTAGCTACCGACTGCTCTGCTAGCAAAAATGGCTATCACTCTGTCTGCTCTTGTAACTTATTATGGAAGTAGCTAACGGCCAAAAAAGTAGCTACCAGTCGTTCTGCTAGTGAAAATGGCTATCACTTTGTCTTATTATGGAAGTGAAACTAAGAGTATCACCAAGGGCGAGAATCACTATCAGTCTGGCCATGTGGAAAGTGTCAGCTTTATGGCTTTCACTCCAGCAGTGGTGGTGAGCGAGTAGCCCGGATGTTGTAGTCGTTTTAGTTGTTTTTTTGAAAACGTGTTTGTTGTTTATTTTTTGGACATAATTTCAAATTACCAATTTTATTAATTATTTAAAAATGTGAAAACCCCTCTCTTGGGTGTTTTGAACATCTAGCTCCCTGAATATAGAAAAAAAATAATTCAGTCTATTGGCTCCCTGGCAGGAGATCACTGCTCTCTAAGCAACCGTCAAACTTCCAGAGCTGCATTAAGATCAGGTTTCACAACAACACCGCCGCTTCTCACGAACCTCTAACGTGCGGCTTCAGTCCGTCAGCAGTCAGAAACCACTCGGCTCACAGTGACGTCCATAAATAATATTAATAATATTAATAATAATAATAATAACAATAATAAATTAAGCAAATAGAGCTTTATTACTGTAGTAGGAGCTGTTTTTATTGGATTTCTTCTCAAACTCATATATGTGCTGTGTGCATTCCAGGGTTTACACTAAACAGGTATTAATCTGCAGTCATTGGCTGCTTTGTTCTGGGACTTCCTGTGTTTTTGTGCAGAAGTCTGTGGAAGGGGGCGGAGCCAGGCCTCTAATCCTGGCTGACGTCCACAGCGTGTGTAATCTTGTCGCTATTTGAGCCCTGAACACAAGGGACTTCATTACATTACATTACATTATAGGCATTTAGCAGACGCTCTTATCCAGAGCGACTTACAGAACATTTCTTTTTGCATTTATACATAGTATCCATTAATACAGCTGGATATATACTGAAGCAATGCAGGTGAAGTACCTTGCTCAAGGGTACAACGGCAGTGTCCGGCCCGGGAATCGAACCTGCAACCTTTCGGTTACAAACCCAGTTCCTTAACCATTATACCACACTGCCGCCCTTCATTATACCACACTTCAATTGCCTTCAGTCCAGAAAATCAGGCCCCAATGAAAACAATGCGACTAAACCCTAACCCTAACTGCCCCCCCCCCAACACACACGCACACACACACACACACACACACACCACACACACACACACACACACGCATACACACATACACACACACACACCACACACACACACACACACACACACACACACACACACACACACACACACACACAGACACACACACACACACATACACACACACACTGACACACACACTCACACACACACACACACACACACTCACACACACACACGGTCCCACAATCCCATTCAGTGCTGATCTGGGGAGAAAGATGTAATTTCTGGAGATTAAGCTGTTTTCTGTTTTTATCTCATATCATATTCCCTCTTGGTAGAAATGCTCAATATTAGCAGTGTGGTCGTCCAATGTGGAGCATTTGTCTGATTGTCTCACCATGTGGAAACATCTTTGTTTGTTCTGTGTGTCTGCATCCAGTGTGTTAATGGCACTAAGAGCCATGCAGACTACGCCTCTGAAATGCAGGTGAAAAGGTCACGTCTGCGTATCCCTCCGCCTCAAAGCTTATACCATGCAACACCATCACAGGACTCATTTTCTTTAGAAAGATTCTATTATTCTCAATTAAAATTAACTCTACAAAATCATTGGTAACACTTTATTTTGAGTGTCTCATGTTGACAATCAACTTGATATTAACTGAATGTTGAGATACAGCAAACAGTCAGTTTATACTTTGCTGAGTGTCAATACAGTGTTTCTTGACAAGAGTGTTGAGTGTCAATACAGTGTTTCTTGCCACTCACTTGTTTGTGGAGTTTGTGGACAATCGCTTGACATGCAATTGACTTTAAATGAACACTGAACTGATATTAAATTGATATCAGTTGATATCAAGTTGAGTGTCAACATGGAACACTCAAAATAAAGTGTTACCAAATCATTTACTGCATAAATATGATGAGGGAAAAAAAAAAGGTCGCAAGTAAATAAGATACAATTAAGAAAAATACAATTAACTTGACAATGGTCACGGAGCAATAGCACCAACAGTCACGGATTAGCAATAGCACCAACAGTCACGGATTAGCAATAGCACCAACAGTCACGGATTAGCAATAGCACCAACAGTCACGGATTAGCAATAGCACCAACAGTCACGGATTAGCAATAGCACCAACAGTCACGGATTAGCAATAGCACCAACAGTCACGGATTAGCAATAGCACCAACAGTCACGGATTAGCAATAGCACCAACAGTCACGGATTAGCAATAGCACCAACAGTCATGGATTATCTGCTATGGCAGGTAACAGCAATGCAGCGCCACACCTGGGGAAGGCTTGGCCCGCTGCTGTGACATCATCATTCTGGCAGGGCTGTTGGATAGAGGCCAAAGGCTTTTTGTCCTTGGCTCACAATTAAATTCACAGCATTATTTTATCTATTTAATAGAAACAAATTTGATGGTATTGAGAAAAGGGATGCGGCTAATTAAGAGTCACATGTCTGAATCGAGGCCAATAACTGCCTTAAGCCTGTGGCCTAAAATAACCACACACAGACCCGCCTGCTGCAACAGCCAGCTGTTTCAAATACGTTGCCATGGTAGCACCTGGGTTACGCCTGACATCATAAAAGGAAGGAACATGAACAGGTTTGTTTGAGGCATAAACACGCTACTGCTGGTGGAGCTTCTGTTGTTGTTGTTCTTGTTGTGTCCAGTTGAATTTTTCTGGTTTATGACACAACTTTTATATTTGTCTTTTGTGGATGGTTGTTCATCTGTCCTAAGTGAATAAATTTTTTTAAATGGTATGATGTTTTGTTGAGTTTTTATTGCACAATAATTTTTCTGTCCTTTTTGAATCTCGCCCCTGACAAATACCCCATATTAGAAAAAAACATTAAAACTAACACTGAAATTAATAAAAACTAAACTAAACTATTAAATCCGCTTTAGAAATGAATTAAAACTAAACTGAAATTGAAAACAACACACACGCTCTATAACACAGCCACAGTATTACAGCCACTCTATAACACAGCCACTCTATAACACAGCCACTTTGTAACACAGCCACAGTATTACAGCCACTCTATAACACAGCCACTCTATAACACAGCCACTTTGTAATACAGCCACAGTATTACAGCCACTCTATAACACAGCCACTCTATAACACAGCCACAGTATAACAGCCACTCTATAACACAGCCACTTTGTAATACAGCCACAGTATTACAGCCACTCTATAACACAGCCACTCTATAACACAGCCACAGTATAACAGCCACTCTATAACACAGCCACTTTGTAATACAGCCACAGTATTACAGCCACTCTATAACACAGCCACAGTATAACAGCCACTCTATAACACAGCCACTTTGTAATACAGCCACAGTATAACAGCCACTCTATAACACAGCCACTTTGTAATACAGCCACAGTATAACAGCCACTCTATAACACAGCCACTCTATAACACAGCCACTTTGTAATACAGCCACAGTATAACAGCCACTCTATAACACAGCCACTTTGTAATACAGCCACAGTATAACAGCCACTCTATAACCCAGCCACTCTATAACACAGCCACTTTGTAATACAGCCACAGTATAACAGCCACTCTATAACACAGCCACTTTGTAATACAGCCACAGTATAACAGCCACTCTATAACACAGCCACTTTGTAATACAGCCACAGTATAACAGCCACTCTATAACACAGCCACGTTGTAATACAGCCACAGTATAACAGCCACTCTATAACACAGCCACAGTATAACAGCAACTCTATAACACAGCCACTTTGTAATACAGCCACAGTATAACAGCCACTCTATAACACAGCCACTTTGTAATACAGCCACAGTATAACAGCCACTCTATAACCCAGCCACTCTATAACACAGCCACTTTGTAATACAGCCACAGTATAACAGCCACTCTATAACACAGCCACTTTGTAATACAGCCACAGTATAACAGCCACTCTATAACACAGCCACTTTGTAATACAGCCACAGTATAACAGCCACTCTATAACACAGCCACGTTGTAATACAGCCACAGTATAACAGCCACTCTATAACACAGCCACTTTGTAATACAGCCACAGTATAACAGCCACTCTATAACACAGCCACGTTGTAATACAGCCACAGTATAACAGCCACTCTATAACACAGCCACAGTATAACAGCAACTCTATAACACAGCCACTTTGTAATACAGCCACAGTATAACAGCCACTCTATAACACAGCCACTCTATAACACAGCCACAGTATAACAGCTCCTCTATAACACAGCCACTTTATAACACAAGGGAAAACAATGAAGTACGATGTACATTTATGGCCTAAAAATATAACACACCTGGATTTGTTATTTATTTGTGCCAAAGCCACACACAGTATCCATAAAGAGGTTGATTTATCTACACAAATATGGTATGTCCACAGGTTCAGTGCTCCAGAGATTATTGCAAACATATGCACGTGTACACTATAAATGTGCCTGTGAGCTCATTAAACATTCTTATCTATCATCCAGATGGAATTAATTTGAAGGAATTAAAAGCAGTGTGTTTTTTATGGGTGCAGACGTCAATCAATAAAAGAGCTTGATTGAGAGAAATGTATCTGACACTTGTGTGCATATAAGAAATGGTGATAGAGCAGGTTTTTACCCTTTACACTTTAAAACCAAAAAGATTAAAGAGGCACCATAAATGTGTGGAGAGAGAGAGCGAGTGTATGTGTGTGTGTGTGTGTGTGTGTGTGTGTGTGTAATGTGTGTGCACGTGTGCATGTGTGTTAGGGCTGTGTTTGTGTGTGTGTGTGTGTTAGGGCTGTGTGTGTGTGTGTGTGTGTGTGTGTGTGTAATGTGTGTGCACGTGTGCATGTGTGTTAGGGCTGTGTGTGTGTGTGTGTGTGTGTTAGGGCTGTGTGTGTGTGTGTGTGTGTGTGCGTGTGTGTTAGGGCTGTGTGTGTGTGTGTGTGTGGGTTCTGAGGACATGTATCTGCAGGTCCCCGGTTGAATGGTGCTTCCTGGCGTGTGAAAGTCTGCAGTTCCTTGCACTGTTTGCCATTCCTGTGGAGGGGGCACTTTGAAAAGATGCTGATTGGGCCACATGGGGGCGGGACATCCGTGTTGATGCTGATTGGGCCACATGGGGGTGGGGACATCCGTGTTGATCCAGGTGTTCCTTTGTGATCTTCACCTTGGGCTGGAGGGGCAAGATCCTACATTTCTTCTCTGAGATCAACTGTGACAGCAGAAGAGAGAAAATTCCCCAGAGTAACCCTCCCCCCACTCTACACACAGTAACACACACACACACACACACACACACACACACACACACACTAACACACACTAACCCTCCCCCCACTCTACACACACTAACACACACACACACACACACACACACACTAACCCTCCCCCCACTCTACACACACTTACACACACTAACACACACACACACACACACACACACACTAACACACACTAACCCTCCCCCACTCTACACACACTAACACACACTAACACACACACACACACACACTAACCCTCCCCCACTCTACACACACTAACACACACACACACACACACACTAACACACAGTTCTGACATGCACTGCACACACACACACACACACACACACACACTAACACACAGTCCTGACATGCACTGCACTGCACACACACACACACACAGTTCTGACATGCACTGCACACACACACACACACACACACACAGTCCTGACATGCACTGCACACACACACACACACACACACACACACACATACACACACAGTCCTAACATGCACTGCACACACACACACACACACACACATACACACACACACAGTCCTGACATGCACTGCACACACACACACACACACACACAGTCCTGACATGCACTGCACACACACACACACACACACACAGTCACGACATTCACAGCACACACACACACAAACACACACACACACAGTCCTGACATGAACTGCGCACACACACACACACACACACACATACACACACACACACAGTCCTGACATTCACTGCACACACACACACACACACACACAGTCCTGACATGCACTGCACACACACACACACACACACACACACAGTCCTGACATGCACTGCACACACACACAAACACACACACACACACACACACACACAGTGCTTACAATCACTGCACACACACACACACACACAGTGCTGTGATGCACTGCACACACACACACACACACACACACACACATACACACACACACACAGTCCTGACATGCACTGCACACACACACACACACACACACACAGTCCTGACATGCACTGCACACACACACACACACACACACACACACACACACACACACACAGTCCTGACATGCACTGCACACACACACACACACACACACACACACACACAGTCCTGACATGCACTGCACACACACACACACACACTAACACACAGTCCTGACATGCACTGCACACACACACACACACACACAGTCCTGACATGCACTGCACACACACACACATACACACACACACACAGTCCTGACATGCACTGCGCACACACACACACACACACACACACACACACATACACACACACACACAGTCCTGACATGCACTGCACACACACACACACACACACAGTCCTGACATGCACTGCACACACACACACACACACACACACACACAGTCCTGACATGCACTGCACACACACACACACACACACACACACACACACACACACACACAGTCCTGACATGCACTGCACACACACACACACACACAGTCCTGACATGCACTGCACACACACACACACACACACACACACACACACACACACACACACACAGTCCTGACATGCACTGCACACACACACACACACACACACACACACACAGTCCTGACATGCACTGCACACACACACACACACACACACACATACACACACACACACACACAGTCCTGACATGCACTGCACACACACACACACACACACACACACACACACACACACAGTCCTGACATGCACTGCACGCACACACACACACACACACACACATACACACACACATACACACACACAACGTTCTGAAAGAACTCCTGGGACACTGTCAACTCATGTTTGAAAGAAAAAAAAGCGTTTGGCAGAAAACCTGCCGGAATATTTTTAGAAACAAAAGGCTGTCATCAGCCAAAGCAAATCACCTGTATCTGCTGGGCGGAGGCGTTGCCAAACCGGGCGTGGCAGCTGTGAGGAGGCGTTACAAAACCAGGCGTGGCAGCTGTGCGGAGAGCGGTAATGTTCTTGTTCTTACTACGCAAGTTATTTGTACCACAGAACAGTTCAAACACACACATCCCGCTATCGCCGTCCATTTGACTTGACGTGTCGGTGCCTTCTTGTCATTTCGATCTGTTAGCTAACAGCATACAAATGACTAAACATTTTTGTTTGGTGGGATGCACTACAAACAAGGTAAAACACCCAGAATTGCAGTTTTATACGATTCCAAACCGCCAAACGGAGCCCATAAGACGAGAAAATTGGATCCGAGCAATAAGACGTGAGGCGTCGGTGGACATGCTTATGAAAAAAACTTTTTTTCACAGGTAGCCTAAGTCAAATAAGTTACCCAATTTACGGCTAACTATATCGCTGTAAGTAACGCTAAAACATTTTGACCATATGCAAATTGTTTGTAGTGGAATGTGGATAAATCGGAGTGCTATAACGTTACAGTAACGTTACAGTAAATTTGTGGACATCATCGTTGTATGTGTGTAGATTCCTAACAAACAAAAAAAAAAGCAATCAGCTTTCAATGGAAATCTCTTTTTATTTTTCAATGGAAATCTCAAGTTTTTTATGATATATTTTCTAACAGTTTGAGAACCTTCATAAAATACAATTTTCTAAAATTATTTGTTAAAATACAGTTGGTAATTTGGCCAGACAAAAGAAACACATGCAGGTTTTAGGCTAAGCCAGCGAAATAGAAGTAACATTAGCCTATTAGGCTACTAATAACAACAATAATAATTATAATAGCTAGTAGTAGTAGTATGCTATAACATTACTGGTTAAGGTGGTTAGACTTGGGTGTTTTGATCTTAGATTAAACCAGTATCTGGTTCATGCGGATTGTTTTCTCCCACGGTGGGCGTGGTTTTCAGAGTATGACGCGTGTCTCTATTACAGGTTATTTTCTTCTAATTGGCAGTTGAACATGCTATTTGTTAATTGTTGCAGAAGTTGAAGTAATACAGAGTTGTAATTAATACATAGCATTTGGCTCGTAAGGCTTAAATATACTGTATACACTAAGACAGCAGTGTGTGAGTACAATAGCATGTGGAATGTGGTCTGTGTTCAACACAAACCCAAAGGTCAATGCAGAAAAATAATTGACAACATCAGCCAGTGCTGGATGAGTATTTTTCAGGGAGATGTGATTCTGACGATAGAGACGTGCCTGTTTGTCTGTGCTTCTATGTGCTGTTATTCATTCTTTGGGGGTTGAAAGATGTGTGAAGATGTTACCTGGCTATCAATCGCAACTCCTTGTTCATGTGTGAGTGAGTTGGGCAGCTCTGTGTATATCTCCATTAGACTCTTTGTTCATGTGTGAGTGAGTTGGGCAGCTCTGTGTATATCTCCATTAGACTCTTTGTTCATGTGTGAGTGAGTTGGGCAGCTCTGTGTATATCTCCATTAGACTCTTTGTTCATGTGTGAGTGAGTTGGGCAGCTCTGTGTATATCTCCATTAGACTCTTTGTTCATGTGTGAGTGAGTTGGGCAGCTCTGTGTATATCTCCATTAGACTCCTTGTTCATGTGTGAGTGAGTTGGGCAGCTCTGTGTATATCTCCATTAGACTCCTTGTTCATGTGTGAGTGAGTTGGGCAGCTCTGTGTATATTTCCATTAGACTCCTTGTTCATGTGTGAGTGAGTTGGGCAGCTCTGTGTATATCTCCATTAGACTCCTTGTTCATGTGTGAGTGAGTTGGGCAGCTCTGTGTATATCTCCATTAGACTCTTTGTTCATGTGTGAGTGAGTTGGGCAGCTCTGTGTATATCTCCATTAGACTCTTTGTTCATGTGTGAGTGAGTTGGGCAGCTCTGTGTATATCTCCATTAGACTCTTTGTTCATGTGTGAGTGAGTTGGGCAGCTCTGTGTATATCTCCATTAGACTCCTTGTTCATGTGTGAGTGAGTTGGGCAGCTCTGTGTATATCTCCATTAGACTCTTTGTTCATGTGTGAGTGAGTTGGGCAGCTCTGTGTATATCTCCATTAGACTCCTTGTTCATGTGTGAGTGAGTTGGGCAGCTCTGTGTATATCTCCATTAGACTCCTTGTTCATGTGTGAGTGAGTTGGGCAGCTCTGTGTATATCTCCATTAGACTCTTTGTTCATGTGTGAGTGAGTTGGGTAGCTCTGTGTATATCTCCATGAGCTCAATGCAATGTTTGTACCCTTCATGAGCAGACTGGTGAGATAAACACAGGGAGGTCTTTCAGGAAGTAAACAGCCCACCCGATTCCCAGCTTAGTGTCGAAAGCCTAATGCACGGCCATGCACCAATAATTCTGCAGAATTCAAATTATTCATAAAGTGTATACATACTGGGGATGATCAAACATTCAGCATTCCAGAACATCGTACCAGCATGCTATTGCCGTCACACTGTTACTAGTAATTTCTTTAACCCTTAATTTATGACACCTTTAATGTTTGGGGTCAAATTGACACAAAACTATTGTAATAAAAAAAGTAATAGAAAAATGTTGACACTTTTTGTTTCATGTTTTGTGTGTTTCCAAATTGACTAGCCTTTTATTCCTAAATATAAAAAATGTGTGATTAAGCATCTCAGTTTAGAGCCGGAGGCGAGGGAAAGTTTGTGCAGCTTAAAGCCTGCATGGTGTTACGGTTCTAACCGTTCCACGCCATGTTTTATGTTTATTGTTATGTCACGCCCTTATTTGTATTCACGTTCTGTCATAGTTTATTAGTTTGCATACATATTTCCATGTTTTTCCGCAGCCTTGCGTTCATGCTGTTTCTTCTCTTGCTGTCACTCACGCTTCCCTAATTGTTTCATTCTCCCTTGTCTAATTACTAATATACTAACATTAGATCAGGATTGGGTAATACTAACTATCTAACCATGTGTTCATGTTTACCTTATGTTTCTCGTACATGTTAATTACTAATTTACTAACGCTAGGTCAGGATAGGTTAACTACTAACGATTTACTAATTGCCTCGTTACGTGTCATTTTCTCAAGCTGTTGTGAATTTCCTGCTGCTCTCAAGCTAAGTGTCTGCACCTGTCTACACCTGCATATAAGATCAGTGTTCATGTCATGTCCTTGCAAAATTGTTGCCTCACTAGCACTCTTAAGCATTTGTCAAGTTTACGTTTTCTGATTTCCTGTTTTGATCCAAGCCTGTTTTTTGACCACTGTTTACTGCCAGCCTTTTGTTTTCACTGCCTGTCCTGACCACGATTCCTGCTTGCTGATTTTGTACTTTTGCCACGCGGCGAGGACTCCGGTCTGACCCTGCTTGTTTTTTCGACTATTCTTTTGCCTTCTCCCTTTTGTACCTCTGCCACGCTGATTGCCTTCCTGGTTCCGAACTACTGCCTGGCTTACCGACGACGAGACTGCCTTCTCCCTCGGTACTTTTGTTTATTGGCTGGATTTTTTGTGTATGACCTTTGCTTGTGCTAAGACAACGATTACTGGACTTTCCTTAATAAAGCCCTTGCGGGTATTTATTACATCCATTGTTCTGAGTCGTGCTTCTCGGGTCCAACCCTCCATGCACTTCGTCTCACATGGGAAAGTGCCACCAGAATCACCCACAAAATATGAAGAGATAAAACATTTAAAAGGTTGTATATTTTCTTACATTTTACCCCACAAATTACCCCCAAACAACACCTATATATGCAAGGTTTGTGCAGGACTATGTATGTAGTATGGTGTGCAGGACTATGTATGTAGTATGTTGAATGTAAGTATGTTTCAGAAATCCTGTTTAATTTACACAGACAGCATGTCCCCATTGGCTGAGAGAACTTCCCATGATGCTCCTCTCAGAAACCGGATAGTTCACATACAGGGGCCACTGCCCCACCCAAAGAAAAGTCAAAATAGAAGTTCGTGTATCATCCTGAATCCTCTTTGATTTTATGCAGCTGAAGGCAGTGGGTGAACCAGCTGTGCCAGCTGGTAAAAATCAGTGTTTTTGAAGCTGAGCATGGATCACGTTTTTTATATTAAAACCAGTCTAAGATGTGTTGGTTCATTGGTGTTTATTGTGGGTGGAAAAGGGTTCTGAAGAGAGAACAGGAGGGAAGAACATAAAAGACTCGGAAAAGGGTAAAACGATTCAAAGAGTAAAACGAAAATCAACCTGGATTTAAAGAAGTCTGCTATGTCCCATTGTGTAAATGCCACAGGCATAGGAGCATAAATGCCTGAAATGGGTCTTGTTGTAATGAATGGGTATTGTTGGGTGAAATGGGTCTTGTTGTAATGAATGGGTATTGTTGGGTGAAATGGGTCTTGTTGTAATCCCGGAGGCATCAAAGTGATTTTCAAAGATGGAATAACTCTAAGAGAATGCCAGAGATGAATAAAGCTCTTAGAGTTCTCTGCCACTGTCCTCAAGTACACCTGTATGGGAAACATAAACATGAGACCATTTAAAAAATGAAATGAACGTCTTGCTAAATACTACAGCTGCACAATGTGGATTGGGTCCCATTGTTTGAGTCCCATTGCTTATAGCTGTGCTGAACTCCTCTGACGTGCTGTAAACATGCGCGTGCACAGAAAAGTGACCGAGCAAACGGGACAGCTATCCACCATGAGCGACAGCAAGCTGTGACCTTTGACCCCAGGGCAATCCTGGAGTGATGACAAGCTGTGAGACTTTGGAGATGGGCCCAAGCCCCTACTGGAGTCACCCTAAGAGCTTTAATGTTCCACCTGTCTCCTGTTTTGACAATCGAGTATCGCTTGAGTGCCATGCAGGAAAAAGTCCACACCCAGGAGACGCCGTTCCCTCCACCCCACTAGGGCAACCTAAAAAAACCTTCTGCAGAACAGCAGAACACACTGCTGATTAAACACAGAACACACTGGTGATTAAACACAGAACACGCTGGTGATTAAACACAGAACACACTGGTGATTAAACACAGAACACGCTGGTGATTAAACACAGAACACGCTGGTGATTAAACACAGAACACACTGGTGATTAAACACAGAACACACTGGTGATTAAACACAGAACACACTGGTGATCAAACACAGAACACACTGGTGATTAAACACAGAACACACTGGTGATTAAACACAGAACACACTGGTGATTAAACACAGAACACACTGGTGATTAAACACAGAACACGCTGGTGATTAAACACAGAACACACTGGTGATTAAACGCTCGTAGGGGTACAGCAGAACACACTGGTGATCACCAGCCCATTATTTGCCTAGCTAGCTAGCTAGCTAAGCTCAGTCACTATTCAAATTGTTAAGTTAAAAAAGTGAAGTCCTTAAAATGTTAAATAGCTAAGGTTAGCAGAGCTAGTTTACGTTCCTGCTCACTATTGGGCTAGGTCTATTAATGAACAAAACTTAGGTAAACTCATTTAGCCAGTTAAAATGTTTTATAATAATAATAATAATAATAATCATCATTTTTTAAAACCCTCACCTCAAGAAGTGTATTTCTCCCTTAACATTGGCATCGCAACGACACGATGTGTCCCTCCTTTTTGCAAAAGCCGTGGGTCCCGCCTCCTTTCTGATTTCATTGGCCATCTCACTGGACCAATCATATTCCTTTCTGCCCTCAGAACACTTTTGAGTAAATAAAGCTCCTGTCTGCTGATCAGCCCATGGAGTTCCTCGAGTGCTGCGTCCTTGTTTGCATGCGGTGGAATGTAAACAGCGGCTATCGTGACGGATGTAAATTCACGTGGGAGCCATACGGGACGACACTGCAGCAGGAGACACTCCAAGTTCGGGGAGCAAGCCGTGTCAACAGTTGAGATGTTTCCCTCATGACACCAGGCCCGGTTCACCATGAGACACACGCCTCCACCCGTTTTCTTCTGCGAGAGCTCCGTGTCCCGATCGGCACGATGAACAGAGAAGCCCATGGGCTCAATGGCATGGCTTGGTGTTTCAGCCGATAGCCAGGTCTCTGTAAGACGGATCACATTGCATCTCCTAATGTCGGGCTGGAAGAAGACCCGTGCCCGTAGCTCACAGAGTTTATTCTCCAGAGACTGTACATTAGCCAGCAACAGGCTAGGGAGTGGGGCTCTGTGAGCACGCCGCCTCAGCCGGACCAGAGTCCCGGCTCGTCTGCCTCTCTGCCTCGGTCGGGTCCTCCTCAGTTCGGGGAATAGGGAGAAGGGATCCGGACATAATCGGTGAGTCTGACATGCTTCTCTGATGTTCAGAAGCATTTGTTTGCTGTAGGCAATCTGTTTGGCGCTAGATGTACTGCCAGTTTTATTGCTCTGAGCAATCGTCATCCTGCATCCGATCTGATCTGGTGATACAAGATCCTTTACCTAAAAACTAAACTAAACTGTTACTAAACTGCTACCTAGGCCTAAATAATCTATTTTGTGGAGCTCCCAGCACGTCGCCCTCCTCACGGCGCCGCTCCGTTACCACATAAAAACGCACTGTGATACGCACTCGGTAATACTCACACAAAAACGAGCACATTCCCGCTGGCTGGGATTATCACAGAGCATGAAAAACAGAACATTCCCACTGGCTGGAATTATCACAGAGTAGGAAAAACAACACATTCCCTCTGGCTGGGATTATCACAGAGCACGAAAAACAGAACATTCCCACTGGAGGGGAGGGAACAGCACACTATCATGGGATTATCATGGAATTATTACACTGCTTAACCCAGCACCAGCTCTAAAGTACAGCCGAATGCCCCGAACATTCCCACTGTTAAACTTTCACAACTACAGACCCACACTCGCCCAGCCCTACCTAGTGCAGCAGTGTTGCTGGCGCGACCTGTTAACCCCCCCCCCCCCTGCACAGTGTTCCCAAAGCACCGCAATAGTTTGTCATATTGTATTATAAATCAATATTTAAAAAATTTCCTCATGTATAACTAAATATCGGATGGTGCATATATAGCTGGTGCATGCCGCCTCTATTGATTAATGAGCTGAATGTGATTAATGAGCTGAATGTATTCTCCGGGTGAAGAACCAGTTCAGGCTTCAGTAGCACCAGAGCCTGTGATTTTACTGCCTCAGAATGCTGCCACTTCAGCACCTGCATCTCAGACTCACAGCAATCAATGAGGGGGCCATTCTGAGCCCCCAAAACAGACTGCTGCACAAGATCAGAAACGCACTCTTATAATAAACCAAACCTCACCTCCATGTTCACAATCATACTAACAAAGGCCTTTCTTACAGCCACCCAGCGGGGAGATGACTCGAGCAATCTCAAAATCCATTAACAACTTTTTACCGTCATAACTTTCTCCAAGTACAGAAAAATGTTTTTTAAATGGCTGATGCAGTATTAGCAGAGCCTGGGGCTGAACGTTGTGAATGTTCGTTACGATCTTGCGCTCATGAATCAAATGGAGAACATCCTGGCAGGAATGAGCGCTAATCTTGCGTGAAATATCGGCGAGCCGCCGTATCAATCCAATCTCTCTCGGTAACCCAACAGCATGACGGACGGATAAATCAAATTCTTTCAACAACAAAAAAAACAAAGAAACAAGCATTTTAAGATGAAGCCAGAAAGTGCTGCTGACCTAAAGCTGAGTTACACTGAAGAGCGATCCTGCGGATAGGGCGGAGTCCAGGGAGGGCCCAGCCATGCAGATACCATGTTCAGGGTAATGACAGGAGGTGTCTACACACATCTACACACATCTACACACATCCACACACATCTACACACATATACACACATCTACACACATCCATACACATCCACACACATCCACACATATCTACACACATCTACACACATCCACACACATCCACACACATCTACACACATCCACACACATCCACACACATCTACACACATCCGCACACATCTACAAACATCCATACACATCCACACATATCTACACACATCTACACACATCCACACACATCTACACACATCCACACACATCCACACACATCTACACACATCCAAACACATCTACACACATCCACACACATCCATACACATCTACACACATCCATACACATCCACACACATCCACAAACACCCACACACATCCACACACATCCACACACATCCACAAACATCTTCACACATCCACACACATCCTTCTTTCCTAAATGTGATTTTCCCCCTCCCTGATCAGTTCTGCAGGTGATGGTGTCTGTGCTCTCTATCCTCTCGGCTGATCCCTGATCAGTTCTGCAGGTGATGGTGTCTGTGCTCTCTATCCTCTCGGCTGATCCCTGATCAGTTCTGCAGGTGATGGTGTCTGTGCTCTCTATCCTCTCGGCTGTGGTTAATGGAAACAGGAAGCACCGCTGTGGGTGATGGAAACAGGAAGCATCTCTGTGGTTGGTGAAAACAGGAAGCATCTCTGTGGGTGATGGAAGCAGGAAGCATCTCTGTGGGTGATTGAAACAGGAAGCATCTCTGTGGGTGATGGAAACAGGAAGCATCTCTGTGGGTGATGGAAGCAGGAAGCATCTCTGTGGGTGATGGAAACAGGAAGCATCTCTGTCGGTGATGGAAACAGGAAGCATCTCTGTCGGTGATGGAAACAACTAATTTATCATGAAATACCATAGGAACATTTCTTTAGATCACCCACACACAAGATGCTGATAGTTTCCGATAGAGAGAACACTACAGACGGAGTGGAATCATTGAACAAATCTGAAACGTATTGATGAAATACCATAATCACAACATAGGTTCCCTTTGAATGAAAGCAACAATTAGTTACAAAAAAAGTACTGCAAAACAAACTGCAGTGTTTCTCGTCTGGCTTAAAAAAGCAAAACAAAGGATCAATTATTCATTTCCATCAACCCTGTCCTATGGATTTGGCCACAGGTTCTCATCCACATCAACAAGGTTGTTTTAATTTGCCAAACATCTTGGAAAGAACCTTCGGGGATGGCAAATCCAGGCCTGACACTGGACTGCTGTGATGTTGTTGCTTGCGCCATCGATGGCCTGAAGGAGGGTCACTTGTTGATGCGGGTGCCTGTCATACACTTTCCACCTCCATGTGGAGAAGAATTCCTCAATCCAATTGAGGAATGGAGATTATGGGGGCACGTACACAGTGGTGAATTGTGGATGGACCTGGAACCATGCCTGCACCAGTTGAGCATGGTGAAAACTGACATTGTCCCACACAATGACATAGGTCACGCCAACAGCTCTACAGACTATGGTTAGCTCATTAAGGAAGGCTTCAAGGAGCTCTGCACTGTATGAGCCAATACGAGGTCTGTGTCCCACCACACCATCTTCTGATATCACCGCACACATGCTGATGTTGGCCCCACGTTGTCCGGGTACTTGGATGGTTGCCCGCTGACTAATGAAATTCCGACCCCTCCTCTTCATCTTGGCCAGGTTGAAGCCTGCCTCATCCACGAACACAAACTGAACATACCTGAACATACTCAATCCTCAGCTGCTTCACCCTGTCAGCATTTCTCTCAAAAGGCACACGGTAGAGCTGTTTTATGGAAACCTGGTGCTTTTTCAGGATGCGTGCAGTGGTTGGCAAACTTATGGCATCCACATTGTTGAAAGTGTCTTCATTGTCCAGGATATGCTGTCTGATTTTGGTAAGGCGAAGGCCATTTCTGGCCCGCACTAAGTTGCCTAACACAGCCCGCTCTTGTTCACCAGTCAGGAGTCTTCCTCTGCCGCCACTATTTGGTCTAGTCTCAATTCTGTAGGAAAAATTACAGGAGGAACATGCTATTATACTGTAGAACACAGTTACATAGTCACATCGCCTACTCTGTGTTATGTGATGGATAGGACTCTGTGATGGACAGGGTTATGTGATTGATAGAACACTGCGATGGACAGGGTTATGTGATGGACAGAACACTGCGATGGACAGGGTTATGTGATGGACAGGACTCTGTGATGGATAGGACTCTGTGATGGACAGGGTTATGTGATGGATAGGACTCTGTGATGGATAGGACTCTGTGATGGACAGGGTTATGTGATGGACAGGACTCTGTGATGGATAGGACTCTGTGATGGACAGGGTTATGTGATGGATAGGACTCTGTGATGGATAGGACTCTGTGATGGACAGGGTTATGTGATGGACAGGACTCTGTGATGGACAGGGTTATGTGATGGACATGACTCTGTGATGGACAGGGTTATGTGATGGACAGGACTCTGTGATGGACAGGGTTATGTGATGGATAGGACTCTGTGATGGACAGGGTTATGTGATGGATAGGACTCTGTGATGGACAGGGTTATGTGATGGATAGGACTCTGTGATGGACAGGGTTATGTGATGGACAGGGTTATGTGATGGATAGGACTCTGTGATGGACAGGGTTATGTGATGGACAGGGTTATGTGATGGACAGGACTCTGTGATGGACAGGACTCTGTGATGGACAGGGTTATGTGATGGACAGGACTCTGTGATGGACAGGGTTATGTGATGGATAGGACTATGTGATGGACAGGGTTATGTGATGGACAGGGTTATGTGATGGACATAACTCTGTGATGGACAGGGTTATGTGGTGGACAGGGTTATGTGATGGATAGGACTCTGTGATGGATAGGACTCTGTGATGGACAGGGTTATGTGATGGACATAACTCTGTGATGGACAGGGTTATGTGATGGATAGGACTCTGTGATGGATAGGACTCTGTGATGGACAGGGTTATGTGATGGACATAACTATGTGATGGACAGGGTTATGTGATGGACAGGGTTATGTGATGGATAGGACTCTGTGATGGACAGGGTTATGTGATGGACAGGACTCTGTGATGGACAGGGTTATGTGATGGATAGGACTCTGTGATGGACAGGGTTATGTGATGGACAGGACTCTGTGATGGACAGGGTTATGTGATGGATAGGACTCTGTGATGGACAGGGTTATGTGATGGATAGGACTCTGTGATGGACAGGGTTATGTGATGGATAGGACTCTGTGATGGACAGGGTTATGTGATGGATAGGACTCTGTGATGGACAGGACTCTGTGATGGACAGGGTTATGTGATGGACAGGGTTATGTGATGGATAGGACTCTGTGATGGACAGGGTTATGTGATGGACAGGGTTATGTGATGGATAGGACTCTGTGATGGACAGGGTTATGTGATGGACAGGGTTATGTGATGGACAGGACTCTGTGATGGACAGGGTTATGTGATGGATAGGACTATGTGATGGACAGGGTTATGTGATGGACAGGGTTATGTGATGGACATAACTCTGTGATGGATAGGACTCTGTAATGGACAGGGTTATGTGATGGATAGGACTCTGTGATGGACAGGGTTATGTGATGGACAGGGTTATGTGATGGATAGGACTCTGTGATAGACAGGGTTATGTGATGGACAGGGTTATGTGATGGATAGGACTCTGTGATGGATAGGACTCTGTGATGGACAGGGTTATGTGATGGACATAACTCTGTGATGGACAGGGTTATGTGATGGACAGGGTTATGTGATGGATAGGACTCTGTGATGGATAGGACTCTGTGATGGACAGGGTTATGTGATGGACATAACTATGTGATGGACAGGGTTATGTGATGGACAGGGTTATGTGATGGATAGGACTCTGTGATGGATAGGACTCTGTGATGGACAGGGTTATGTGATGGACAGGACTCTGTGATGGACAGGGTTATGTGATGGATATGACTATGTGATGGACAGGGTTATGTGATGGACAGGGTTATGTGATGGATAGGACTCTGTGATGGACAGGGTTATGTGATGGACAGGACTCTGTGATGGACAGGGTTATGTGATGGACAGGGTTATGTGATGGATAGGACTCTGTGATGGATAGGACTCTGTGATGGACAGGGTTATGTGATGGACATAACTCTGTGATGGACAGGGTTATGTGATGGACAGGGTTATGTGATGGACAGGGTTATGTGATGGATAGGACTCTGTGATGGATAGGACTCTGTGATGGACAGGGTTATGTGATGGACATAACTCTGTGATGGACAGGGTTATGTGATGGACAGGGTTATGTGATGGATAGGACTCTGTGATGGATAGGACTCTGTGATGGACAGGGTTATGTGATGGACATAACTATGTGATGGACAGGGTTATGTGATGGACAGGGTTATGTGATGGATAGGACTCTGTGATGGATAGGACTCTGTGATGGACAGGGTTATGTGATGGACAGGACTCTGTGATGGACAGGGTTATGTGATGGATATGACTATGTGATGGACAGGGTTATGTGATGGACAAGGTTATGTGATGGATAGGACTCTGTGATGGACAGGGTTATGTGATGGACAGGACTCTGTGATGGACAGGGTTATGTGATGGACAGGACTCTGTGATGGACAGGGTTATGTGATGGACAGGGTTATGTGATGGATAGGACTCTGTGATGGATAGGACTCTGTGATGGACAGGGTTATGTGATGGACATAACTCTGTGATGGACAGGGTTATGTGATGGACAGGGTTATGTGATGGACATAACTCTGTGATGGACAGGGTTATGTGATGGACAGGGTTATGTGATGGACAGGGTTATGTTATTGGCTGGTGAAACCAGAGGGGAACTCAAAAGAAGAAGCAGGCAGCTACCCCTCTTTATGACACTGTGCAATTACAGTATCACAGACACAAAGAAAAGAAGCATCTCAGAGGAACAGATGTTGTATTGGGGGCTGATACTGCAGAAATAGAGCTGATTTCAACAAGCCTTTAGACCCTGGAGCTGAGCTAGAGTACTGCCCGATCTGCTTCAGTCGCTGGGTAGAGTACTGCCCGATCTGCTTCAGTCTCTGGGTAGAGTACTGCCCGATCTGCTTCAGTCTCTGGGTAGAGTACTGCCCGATCTGCTTCAGTCTCTGGGTAGAGTACTGCCCGATCTGCTTCAGTCTCTGGGTAGAGTACTGCCCGATCTGCTTCAGTCTCTGGGTAGAGTACTGCCCGATCTGCTTCAGTCGCTGGGTAGAGTACTGCCCGATCTGCTTCAGTCTCTGGGTAGAGTACTGCCCGATCTGCTTCAGTCATTGGGTAGAGTACTGCCCAATCTGCTTCAGTCTCTGGGTAGAGTACTGCCCGATCTGCTTCAGTCTCTGGGTAGAGTACTGCCCGATCTGCTTCAGTCTCTGGGTAGAGTACTGCCCGATCTGCTTCAGTCGCTGGGTAGAGTACTGCCCGATCTGCTTCAGTCTCTGGGTAGAGTACTGCCCGATCTGCTTCAGTCATTGGGTAGAGTACTGCCCAATCTGCTTCAGTCTCTGGGTAGAGTACTGCCCGATCTGCTTCAGTCTCTGGGTAGAGTACTGCCCGATCTGCTTCAGTCGCTGGGTAGAGTACTGCCCGATCTGCTTCAGTCGCTGGGTAGAGTACTGCCCGATCTGCTTCAGTCGCTGGGTAGAGTACTGCCCGATCTGCTTCAGTCTCTGGGTAGAGTACTGCCCGATCTGCTTCAGTCGCTGGGTAGAGTACTGCCCGATCTGCTTCAGTCTCTGGGTAGAGTACTGCCCGATCTGCTTCAGTCGCTGGGTAGAGTACTGCCCGATCTGCTTCAGTCGCTGGGTAGAGTACTGCCAAATCAGCGTCGGTTTCTGGGCCCGCCTGGACGACCTCTGTGGCCCCCTGCCTATCCCTCCCCTCCAGCTGCTGACAAACAATAATTACCATATTAATTGGTATTATTATAAGTCTACTAGTAGCCTAATAGTAGCCTGGTAGTATGCATACATCACATAAGTAAATAGTATCTTTTTATCCTTGTGTGCAGATGGTAAACTATAGTCTTGTGTGCAGATGGTAAACTATAGTCTTATGTGCAGATGGTAAACTATAGTCTTGTGTGCAGATGGTAAACTATAGTCTTGTGTGCAGATGGTAAACTATAGTCTTATGTGCAGATGGTAAACTATTGTCTTATGTGCAGATGGTAAACTAGTGCAGATGGTAAACTATAGTCTTGTGTGCAGATGGTAAACTATAGTCTTGTGTGCAGATGGTAAACTATAGTCTTGTATGCAGATGGTAAAGTATAGTCTTGTGTGCAGTTGCTAAATTAGTTGCTGTTTTGTTTGTTAAGGCCGGGTGTTTGTCACAGAAATGGAAGTCAGGAAGCAGTCACAGCGAAGTTGTCGAAAATCACGGAAAACCTAAAACACAGAGTGTTTTAAAAAACATTATTCATTAAATTAATAGATCTCATAGGCCTACACAGTAGCCGCAAGTGCATGTGAAATGATTGAAATAACTGTAGCAACGCCCAAGACAGCTGCTGCCTCCAAGGCTGCAAACAGTAGCTCGGTATTTTGCTTGTAGTTCGCTAATTCTTAGAAGGACTGCCCTTGCGCACACGGAGGGTCTTTGTTTTGTTCAGTTAAATAGCAGGACTCATGCGCAGAAGGTGTGTGTTTCAGAATGGCATGTATTTCCCATAATGCTGTGCTGCATGTATTTCCCATAATGCTGTACTGCATGTATTTTCCCATAATGCTGTACTGCATGTATTTTCCCATAATGCTGTACTGCATGTATTTTCCCATAATGCTGTACTGCATGTATTTTCCCATAATGCTGTACTGCATGTATTTCCCATAATGCTGTACTGCATGTATTTCCCATAATGCTGTACTGCATGTATTTTCCCATAATGCTGTACTGCATGTATTTCCCATAATGCTGTACTGCATGTATTTCCCATAATGCTGTACTGCATGTATTTTCCCATAATGCTGTACTGCGTGTATTTTCCCATAATGCTGTACTGCATGTATTTTCCCATAATGCTGTACTGCATGTATTTTCCCATAATGCTGTACTGCATGTATTTTCCCATAATGCTGTACTGCATGTATTTTCCCATAATGCTGTACTGCATGTATTTCCCATAATGCTGTACTGCATGTATTTTCCCATAATGCTGTACTGCGTGTATTTTCCCATAATGCTGTACTGCATGTATTTTCCCATAATGCTGTACTGCATGTATTTTCCCATAATGCTGTACTGCATGTATTTTCCCATAATGCTGTACTGCATGTATTTTCCCATAATGCTGTACTGCATGTATTTTCCCATAAGGCTGTACTGCATGTATTTTCCCATAATGCTGTACTGCATTTGGAGGTGGCGGCTGCCTTCCAGTAGTCACTTAGGGAAGGAAAATACCTTGGGCTGTAGAAACAGTAAGTAAGTGCTTGAATTTCAAAAATGTCAAATAAAGTTTCCGGCTGCTTAATAGCCTACGAGTAAAATAAGGCTTTTTTGCCTTATCGGAACGTTGCATGCTCAAATTGCATTAGGCTATGAAATTGATAAAACGGGGTTCCCGTGTGTCCATTTTTGACTTTTCTAAAGTTTGTTTAGGTAGGCTACATTGCGATGCTTGAACCAGCACATTCCAGAATATGTGTAGCTACATTGTCGCACTTTGTTTCTCCCAGAATTTGGCAATATGGTCAAAATGCGAAAGCCTAGCCTATATTAATAACACTGTAGGCTACGTTAAGGTAGACAGGGCAGAATTAGTGGAATCCTGGCACATGCGACTTCCATAACAAACACCCAGCCTTAGTTCATTGATTTGGATTGGAAGAAAGTAGCCAATTTGGTGATGCTAAGTGTTTCGCTGTGTTTAAGACATCGTTAATGCCGACATGAACGCATAGGCTAGGCTATAGCCTATTAGTGGTTGTGGTTTGTGAAACACAATATCCCGTGTAGATGAGCTGGTATTTTGCTAGAAAATGTTGATAAATATGTGCCCACCCTAAAAATATTGAGGCCCGTCCTTCCAAATAATTCTGCTGCCGGGTCTGGTTGGTGGGTAGAATACTGCCTAATCAGCTTCAGCTCACCCACCAGGTAGAGTGCTGCCCAATCAGCTTCAGCTCACCCACCAGGTAGAGTGCTGCCCAATCAGCTTCAGCTCACCCACCAGGTAGAGTGCTGCCCAATCAGCTTCAGCTCACCCACCAGGTAGAGTGCTGCCCAATCAGCTTCAGCTCACCCACCAGGTAGAGTGCTGCCCAATCAGCTTCAGCTCACCCACCAGGTAGAGTGCTGCCCAATCAGCTTCAGCTCACCCACCAGTTAATACCTCTGACTGGTGGGTATTACCTTACATTACCTTACAGGCATTTAGCAGACGCTCTTATCCATAGCGACTGACACAGCATTTTTGCATTTATACATACTATCCATTTACAGCTGGATATATACTGAAGCAATGCAGGTGAAGTACCTTGCTCAAGGGTACAACGGCAGTGTCCTACCTGGGAATCGAACCTGCAACCTTTCGGTTACAAAGCCAGTTCCTTAACCATTTTACTACACTGCCGCCTGGTACGGCCCTTAGGACTAGCATTAACTGAACCCACATACATAAGTTACTCCAGCTTCCCATTCTTGATGCAGCATTTAACCAGACAAATTATGGCGAAAAAACAGCCAACAAGGTGCAGAGGCCACGTTACTACACTGCTACACTACTACACTAATACACTGCTACACTACTACACTAATACACTGCTACACTACTACACTAGTAAACTGTCACTCTACTACACTAATACACTGCTACACTACTACACTAGTAAACTGTCACTCTACTACACTAATACACTGCTACACTACTACACAAATACACTCTTAAACTACTACACTAATACACTGTCACACTACTACACTCTTACATTACTACACAAATACACTCTTACACTACTACACTAATACACTGCTACACTACTACACTAATACACTGCTACTCTACTACACTAGTAAACTGTCACTCCACTACACTAATACACTGCTACACTCTTAAACTACTACACTAATACACTGTCACACTACTACACTCTTACATTACTACACAAATACACTCTTACACTACTACACTAATACACTGCTACACTACTACACTCTTACATTACTACACAAATACACTTTTACACTACTACACTAATACACTGCTACACTACTACACTACTACACTAATACACTGTCACACTACTACACTCTTACATTACTACACAAATACACTGTCACACTACTACACTAATACACTGCTACACTCCCTATTTAGTAGGGGAAGCTGAGAAATAAGAATTGTGTGTACAGCAGGTTTAAAGCAGAGCCTCATTGACAGTGGAATAGTTGTGCAGTCAGTGCAGTTCATTGACTTGTTGACTTGTTGTTTGAGCACTTAAAACAGGTGCACGCTCTTCAATAGTGCCAAAGCAAATAAAGTGGTCTTCCGTCTCCAGAGACGATGGACGTTAAGAGTTAAAGTCTCTCTCCTTTTCTCATTTCCAGCTGCACGTCTCCTTTGGGCGCCGAGAGAAATACGATCACTGCTCGACTTGCCTGTGGACAGGGCCTCCGATTTCAATAATAGAGAGCAGAGATTTACGAGCGCTGCTCATGGTGCTGTTTCCTGTAAGCGTGGAGTTGATATACGGTCGACGCCCATCTGTGCCGCCACGATCCGTCCGCCTTTGGACACTTGTGCGTACTGCAGGACGTCACGTCGCCAAAACAAGATCATCCGCATGACAACTCACACACGCACACACACCATAATATACAGGCAAACACACACACACACACACACATCAGAATATACAGGCAAACACAAACACACACACACATCAGAATATACAGGCAAACACACACACACACACACACAAATACACACACACACACACACACAAATTCACACACACACACCAGAATATACAGGCAAACACACACGCACACACACCAGAATATACAGGCAAACACACACGCACACACAACAAAATATACAGGCAAACACACACACACACACACACACACACTCACACACACACACACTCACTCACTCACACACTCACACACACACTCACTCAGTCTCACACGCTCACACACTCACACACACACACACACACTCAACACACTCACTCACACATACACACTCACTCAGTCTCACACACACACACACACACACACTCACACACTCACTCACACACTCACACACTCACACACACACTCACACACACTCACACACACACTCACACACTCACTCAGTCTCACACACACTCACACACTCACACACTCACACACACACGCACACACACTCACACACACACTCACACATTCACACACACTCACACACTCACTCACACACTCACACACACTCACACACACACTCACACACACGCACAAACACACACACACACGCACACACACACACACACACGCACACACACTCACACACACTCACACACACACTCACTCACACACTCACTCACACACTCACACACACTCACACACTCACTCACACACTCACTCAGTCTCACACACACTCACACACACTCACTCACACACACACACACACACACACTCACTCACACACTCACACACACACTCACACACACTCACACACTCACTCACACACTCACTCAGTCTCACACACACTCACACACACTCACTCACACACACACACACACTCACTCACACTCACCCTTCATTATGTTAAATGGTTTCATATGGGCCTGAGCCAGACCAGTGTTTTATTGGCCTGTGCTCCTCCTTCCTCTACTCCTTCTCTCCAGCCCTGTGGCTGCTGTTTGATTCATACATTCCTGTGCTCCTCCTTCCTCTACTCCTTCTCTCCAGCCCTGTGGCTGCTGTTTGATTCATACATTCCTGTGCTCCTCCTTCCTCTACTCCTTCTCTCCAGCCCTGTGGCTGCTGTTTGATTCATACATTCTTTCATTTCCTCCACACAATTGGATACAGGGTTTTTGCAATATTTTTCATTTATTTAAGACCTCTTTTAGAGTTAGTCTAATGAGCACTTAAGAAAAGACGTCTCCAGAACCCTGTGAGGATGGGATTATTGCAAAAGGCCGGCTTTGATGAATGATCACATAAATGCAAGTGAGAATTATCATCTGCTGGGACTGTAAGCTGAACAGAGAGTTAGACAGTGCCTTCCGAGCACGCAGTACCTACAGGTACAGTAAACGTGGACCCTTCAATAATGCTTTCATGTTGAGAAATCCCACATTATATATACATCATATTACATATGGGCATGTGCTGCTGAGAACTTTTCGTTTTGTATCGTTACACATGCAAATCTTGTTGCGATTCCTCTATGACAAGACTGTGAGGAATTTAAATCTACAGTAGAACAGGCTCGTTTCAGACCAGTGCAGGTGTCATATTAGCGCCCAGCGCTCACGTTGTTTAAATACCAAGTGATCTTGCGCCCATAGCAAGTGAACTGGGCAGGTTGGTCTTAATATGAGGAGTGGCCAGGATTATTTTTGGCGTATTGCTATCTTGAGGCAGCAGAAAGCGCTTGCGCTTAAACCACCACAAACCTGGTCTAAAGTCATGTTGCAGTTGTTTACATGTTATTTTAAAGGCGCATATAAGTGCGTCTACATAGACGTGTGCGCAACGTGCGTACACCCTCCTGTCTGTTACACACAGGGGCGCGCACAAGCTTGACTAAAAATATCAAGATTACAATGTGAAATATTATTATATACTATATGAAAAAATGCATAATAATAAAAGGATCCATCAGTCAACGACCACATAGCTACCTGTCCCTCAGCGAAGGGGAATGGCACATTAAATTGCTGTGTTCACGGCGAACTTTGGGTTTCCTGGGGTTCTGCCCCAGCAGAGAATGCTGTTATATATGTGAAGCCCACTCCATCAACATCCAGGTGATGTGCAATGCTACGTGCTATTCACAATTATCCTGGAACAAGCTATGACTTCATATTAGCCAATAGTTCCTGTAATCTTCCGGGGGGAGGGGGAGACAATATTCTATTAGGGGACATTGGCTCCATTAGAAACTTTGCTGATTTGCAAAGAAATTGTCATTTGCTGTCATGGTACAGTGTTTTCCCCTGCCTTCACTCAAGCATTTTTCCTTGAAGGCAGGGTTTGTGCTTCCTATGGCTTTGGAGTTAATAGGCTCCAGCCAATGCTAATTGGTACTGCCTAGGCGCGCTAATTGCGTATTGGTATCTGGTGTGGGAAGCCTATAAATTAAATAGAATCCCAGCACCTCTTTGTGTGAGTATCACCTTCTCACATGAGCGCTGACAACCTTTAGGTTCACTCTTCAGATTATTTGTTCTGTAGAAGCGTTTGTTTCTCTCTTAAAGGAATTTTAGGAAAGTTTGTTTTGGTCTTTTCCTGACTTTTCTATTTCCCTTATGTGATCGGAGATGGGAGCTAAACACGTAGCACTCCGTGATCATTATCTGGGAATTTAGATCATCAGGCTTTGGCCCTTTCTCGTTTCAGGCTTGGAAGCCGTTGTAGTAATTTATTATTTCCTTATTGAGTTTAGTGCTCGCCGTTATTTATATGCGGTCTGCTTTCTCCTGACATTTGTGTTTTTCTTGGTTTTGGGATACTCTCCCACAGGAGGAAGTCTTTATTTTTTGGTTCATTTATTTATCTACATAATCTCTTCAGGAGATATTAGTGGTCGTTTCCCTCGGGTTTCGACTTTTAGTAAAAGAGTCGAACGCCATTAAAATCGTACTAACCGAACCATCACATTTGCACTTAATGCCTGAAATGTCATTCAATGGAAAACTCACACAGTGCAGTAGACGGACATTTGTAGTTCTGAAAATGTGCTTCAGATGTCATTACAATAGACTACAGCTCTCTTCATCATCTTCATCATGTAAGTAAATGGAATGGTTTAGACTGAAAAAAGTTAAAAACCTTGTCCAGTGAATATTGCATTTAGTATGCTTTTTTAAATAGCTTGGCTACAGTCCTGGGGATTTGCTGTGCATAAGGTTTTTTCGATAGCCTACGGTTAAAAAATTAAAATTAATTTAAATTTAACCCTTTTAATATAATTTTAGCCCTATCCTTCATATTGTTTAATTGCAGGGATCAAGTTTCCATACTCTCAGCAATTAAAACCCCACTGATTTAACCTGAACAATAACCATAGCTGAACAAAACTATTTTAAAAAGAACTAAGAGACTAATTAGAAACGAAAACTAATTTGCAGCACATTAGACAATTAATTCACAATTAATTTTAATGCCATATATTCTCTGAATGTGCACTTTAACTTCATGCAGGTCTGTTCCACCAGCTGTAAATCACACTTTTCAGTCTTACTGTAGGCCTATTTGTTAACAATCCGCCAAAGTGGCTTTTACCAGGAATGGAATATGACACTCCGATTGGTTTATTGCATGTTACGCCCACATAATTAATGAAGAGACTAAGTTCAGCCCATTTGCACCTTGCACCGTACTTAGCACTCAAATAACACGTCGTCTAACTACCAAAAAGGGACTTGGACACGCCCTAAATGCACTTGTGACCATGCGCCAAGATGGTCTAGATAGAGCCCCCTGGTGTTAAAGGCTCAAGTGTGCCTCTGGACCATGAATACTTTACTCCAGTTCTGCTCCAAAACTGCAGTGAAATACTGTAAATCTCTCACTCTTTCCCTAGACTATGGACTGCCATCTCCTACAGGCCCCCAAAACAGCTGTACTTACACTAAATCAACAGTGATGTTCAGATCAAGTCATGTGACATGACTGTACATAATTAGTGTCAGTTAAAATGCTTCCCATAGAGCCTGTGCCTGTTACATTCCCAGTCCTGGAATCACTGCTTCACCATCAGAACAGGAAAGTGTCCATAGATTTATACGTGAATGTGGATTTCGTATTTGATATCAGTTCAGTGAGGATATGCAGATATTAAAGCTCTTTCACATTGGGACATTGTGTGCTTTCTTTCGGGGTGAAACACGGTTTGCGATGGACGTCCAGGCATTTCCCCATATCCTTCTTCTCAGTCCCCAGCAGCATACATAAATCCCCAGATCTTTCCGGAAACTAGGAAGCTGTGGAGGGCAAAGGGCGGTTCTGTGTGGTTCCTGGAGCAGGGTCTGTACTGCAGCTGCAGTCACATAATGACTGGATCGGCGGATAAGAGGAAGAACCGCGGCCCTGAAGAATCCACCATGCTTGCCAGCGGTGATGTCACCCGGTCGGAACTCCACATCTTCTCCAGAACCTGGTTGCTTCAGTGCATCCACAGCGGGATGACCTTGCCCGTGGGATCACACCACCCACTGGATCACCCCGCCCGCTGGATCACCCCGTACACTAGATCACCCCGCCCACTGGATCACCCCGCCCGCTGGATCACCCCGTACACTAGATCACCCCACCCACTGGATCACCCCACCCGCTGGATAACTCTGCTCACGGGATCACCCTGCCCGTGGGATCACCCTGCCCACCGGATCACTCTGCCCGCGGGATCACCCCGCCCGCTGGATCACCCCACCCGCGGGATCACTCTGCCCGCTCACCCCAGCACAGAACACAAGCACTGTGCAAATGTCATTATGGTCACAGAGCCTCCATTTTCCTTCCAGCGGCCGGGAAAACCACAACAGCTGCTAAACGGACTGTGGTTTTGTCTCCAAACATTTCAGACGTTTAACCTCCTGAAAATGACTGGAAAAGAGACTCGAGTTTCAATGGGCCCTGAATCCTTTAATCAGATCTCTCCATTTTCAGCTGCTTTCTAAATGTGAATAATATGTAGCTGTTCCCCTGCCCCAAAACTCTAAAATACTTTGTAAGTAAAGTAAAAAATAAACCAATTTTCATTGTAGCTCTTTATTGGTATGGTTATTATGCAGCTGATTATGTACAGTATAATGTTTTAAATACATAATAACCTACTCTGACCCATACCACTAAGGATTTAACAGCCACCAGTCATCATGAACGCTTTGTTTGACTGCTTGATTATCCATCATCAGTGTGTTCACACTCTTCAGAGAAAAAAGGAAAAGCCATTTCCGGACATCTGGCTCACACCTGCCCAGTCAAGATAGCCAGCTTTGTTTCACAGTGACGTGTTTCATATTAAATGCTGATTAGAAAAAATGTAACACTTGAGAAGCCCAGTCAAGATCTATTTGATTAACACTCCTGCCAGTGTCTCATGGCAGTGTGTGCTGCCCAAATGTTTTATAGCATTTCGTTGTCTCTCACAACGGAAAGTCAAATCAGCCCTGCTAAGACATATGGTCACATACTGTGAAACCCACATGAGAATATTTTGCTGTGCATTATTGCACTGGCAGCCATGACAGATCTGTACCTCACATGCAGCCTTGATGCTTTTTGTTGATTAATGTAATGGCAGTAATTTTAGGTTAGTTTGGCCAAGCTAGCTGTCTGCAGGGGGCAATCCCTGTCAGGGCCATCTTCAAACACAAAAAGATCATCTAAATTCAGAAGTTAGTTTAAGGCACTTGGCAGTGATGGTTCAGTCAACGTAGGGTCATTCTCTGAGAATTAGAGCAGGTCCTGTTATGGTCAGTGACTCTCCAGTGCAGTAATGCGGTGAGATGCAATTTTGGTCCATGCCGCATGAGAGTGACTGCAGTGCAGGAATGCAGTGATATGCAGTTTTGGTCCATGCTGCATGAGAGTGACTGCAGTGCAGGAATGCAGTGAGATGCAGTTTTGGTCCATGCTGCATGAGAGTGACTGCAGTGCAGGAATGCAGTGAGATGCAGTTTTGGTCCATGCTGCATGAGAGTGATTGCAGTGCAGGAATGCAGTGAGATGCAGTTTTGGTCCATGCTGCATGAGAGTGACTGCAGTGCAGGAATGCAGTGAGATGCAGTTTTGGTCCATGCTGCATGAGAGTGACTGCAGTGCAGGAATGCAGTGCAGGAATGCAGTTTTGGTCCATGCTGCATGAGAGTGACTGCAGTGCAGAAATGCAGTGAGATGCCGTTTTGGTCCATGCTGCATGAGAGTGACTGCAGTGCAGGAATGCAGTGAGATGCAGTTTTGGTCCATGCTGCATGAGAGTGACTGCAGTGCAGAAATGCAGTGAGATGCAGTTTTGGTCCATGCTGCATGAGAGTGACTGCAGTGCAGGAATGCAGTGAGATGCAGTTTTGGTCCATGCTGCATGAGAGTGACTGCAGTGCATGAATGCAGTGAGATGCAGTTTTGGTCCATGCTGCATGAGAGTGACTTCTGTGCAGAAATGCAGTGAGATGCAGTTTTGGTCCATGCTGCATGAGAGTGACTGCAGTGCAGAAATGCAGTGAGATGCAGTTTTGGTCCATGCTGCATGAGAGTGACTGCAGTGCAGAAATGCAGTGACATGCAGTTTTTGGTCCATGCTGCATGAGAGTGACTGCTGTGCAGAAATGCAGTGAGATGCAGTTTTGGTCCATGCTGCATGAGAGTGACTGCAGTGCAGAAATGCAGTGAGATGTGGGAAATTCTGCCCTGGGCTCTGAAGTGAATGACTTCCGAAGGGTGGGAAATGGTGGAGCAGTGCCAGGAATTCTCCAAATGGAGCCTCATACGACTGCACTAAAATGCAAATCTCTTTCCAAACTACAGCTGGTTCAGTGAACTCTCCGCAGTGATTTGTAAGTTCTCTTTTAAATATATTTAAACAGTACAAAAAATATATATTTCATGTTTTACCTTATCAATTTTATTGATTTTTGTAAATATACGCTAATTCCGAATTTCAGTCTTTTTTTGCCCCTGTCCCCTGTTTTTTGGAACGTGTTGCAGGCATCAAATTCGGAATTAACGTATATTTACAAAAATTAATAAAGGTAAAACATTAAATATTTTTTTCTTTGTACTGTTTTCAATTAGATATATGTAAAAGAGAATATACAAATCACTGCTTTCTGATTTTATCTGCATTTTACATACTGTCCCAACTTTTTTGGAATTGGGGTTTATAAAAACCGGCACATTTTTCACTCAAGACACATATTTTCATGCCATTATATTGTTTATTAACACTTTTGCTGGAGTAAAACACATCTGTCACACACTCACACATACTCACACGTGCGCATACACGCACACACACACACACACACACACACAATTGTATGCGTCCTTCAGTATGTGAAGTTGTGAATGAAACCTGATTGGTTTATTTATAGCTTCTTCTAGAGGGAATGCAGAGAGGGAGGTGTTTCAGCTCGTAACCGTGGGTGTGGGGAGGTGTTTCAGCTCGTAACCGTGGGTGTGGGGAGGTGTTTCAGCTCGTAACCGTGGGTGTGGGGAGGTGTTTCAGCTCGTAACCGTGGGTGTGGGGAGGTGTTTCAGCTCGTAACCGTGGGTGTGGGGAGGTGTTTCAGCTCGTAACCGTGGGTGTGGGGAGGTGTTTCAGCTCATAATAAGACAGTGTAAACACAAGTTACGTGTCCTGCAGTATCACTTTCATTTTACCAAAACTCCATTATTATTATTATTATTATTATAAAACACAAGTTACGTGTCGTTACCTGCAGTATCACTTTCATTTTGCCAAAACTCCATTATTATTATTATTATTATTAAACACAAGTTACATGTCGTTACCTGCAGTATCACTTTCATTTTGCCAAAACTCCATTATTATTATTATTATTATTAAACACAAGTTACATGTCGTTACCTGCAGTATCACTTTCATTTTACCAAAACTCCATTATTATTATTATTATTACTATTATTATTATTATTATTAGCAGTAGTAGTAGTACTAGTATTAGCACAGTAAGGTTGTTTGTATATCAGAGCTACACAGGTTCGCCTGCTCTTTGGGTGTTGCTCATTTGGGTGTTTTCTTTATTTTTCTCATGACCCAGATTCTGCATGCCTCCTGAGACCTGCAACCCTAGGTTTTCAACAGGATGAGGAAGTCCAGTGCATGATGGGAATGGGCTCTGAAAGAATTCGCCAAGCAGCGCGACCACAAATTCCTGATCCCCTCATCCAGTCATATATCACTAGCAGCAGAGCGTACTTTCTGTTCTCTCACCTCCGCTCAAAGATCTGTTAACTCTGAGCGGCAGCCACTCTACTCAAAGACCTGTTAACTCTGAGCGGCAGCCACTCTACTCAAAGAGCTGTTAACTCTGAGCTGCAGCCACTCTACTCAAAGAGCTGTTAACTCTGAGCGGCAGCCACTCTACTCAAAGAGCTGTTAACTCTGAGCGGCAGCCACTCTACTCAAAGAGCTGTTAACTCTGAGCGGCAGCCACTCTACTCAAAGAGCTGTTAACTCTGAGCGGCAGCCACTCTACTCAAAGAGCTGTTAACTCTGAGCGGCAGCCACTCTACTCAAAGAGCTGTTAACTCTGAGCGGCAGCCACTCTACTCAAAGAGCTGTTAACTCTGAGCGGCAGCCACTCTACTCAAAGAGCTGTTAACTCTGAGCGGCAGCCACTCTACTCAAAGAGCTGTTAACTCTGAGCGGCAGCCACTCTACTCAAAGAGCTGTTAACTCTGAGCGGCAGCCACTCTACTCAAAGAGCTGTTAACTCTGAGCGGCAGCCACTCTACTCAAAGAGCTGTTAACTCTGAGCGGCAGCCACTCTACTCAAAGAGCTGTTAACTCTGAGCGGCAGCCACTCTACTCAAAGAGCTGTTAACTCTGAGCGGCAGCCACTCTACTCAAAGAGCTGTTAACTCTGAGCGGCAGCCACTCTACTCAAAGAGCTGTTAACTCTGAGCGGCAGCCACTCTACTCAAAGAGCTGTTAACTCTGAGCGGCAGCCACTCTACTCAAAGAGCTGTTAACTCTGAGCGGCAGCCACTCTACTCAAAGAGCTGTTAACTCTGAGCGGCAGCCACTCTACTCAAAGAGCTGTTAACTCTGAGCGGCAGCCACTCTACTCAAAGAGCTGTTAACTCTGAGCGGCAGCCACTCTACTCAAAGAGCTGTTAACTCTGAGCGGCAGCCACTCTACTCAAAGAGCTGTTAACTCTGAGCGGCAGCCACTCTACTCAAAGAGCTGTTAACTCTGAGCGGCAGCCACTCTACTCAAAGAGCTGTTAACTCTGAGCGGCAGCCACTCTACTCAAAGAGCTGTTAACTCTGAGCGGCAGCCACTCTACTCAAAGAGCTGTTAACTCTGAGCGGCAGCCACTCTACTCAAAGAGCTGTTAACTCTGAGCGGCAGCCACTCTACTCAAAGAGCTGTTAACTCTGAGCGGCAGCCACTCTACTCAAAGAGCTGTTAACTCTGAGCGGCAGCCACTCTACTCAAAGAGCTGTTAACTCTGAGCGGCAGCCACTCTACTCAAAGAGCTGTTAACTCTGAGCGGCAGCCACTCTACTCAAAGAGCTGTTAACTCTGAGCGGCAGCCACTCTACTCAAAGAGCTGTTAACTCTGAGCGGCAGCCACTCTACTCAAAGAGCTGTTAACTCTGAGCGGCAGCCACTCTACTCAAAGAGCTGTTAACTCTGAGCGGCAGCCACTCTACTCAAAGAGCTGTTAACTCTGAGCGGCAGCCACTCTACTCAAAGAGCTGTTAACTCTGAGCGGCAGCCACTCTACTCAAAGAGCTGTTAACTCTGAGCGGCAGCCACTCTACTCAAAGAGCTGTTAACTCTGAGCGGCAGCCACTCTACTCAAAGAGCTGTTAACTCTGAGCGGCAGCCACTCTACTCAAAGAGCTGTTAACTCTGAGCGGCAGCCACTCTACTCAAAGAGCTGTTAACTCTGAGCGGCAGCCACTCTACTCAAAGAGCTGTTAACTCTGAGCGGCAGCCACTCTACTCAAAGAGCTGTTAACTCTGAGCGGCAGCCACTCTACTCAAAGAGCTGTTAACTCTGAGCGGCAGCCACTCTACTCAAAGAGCTGTTAACTCTGAGCGGCAGCCACTCTACTCAAAGAGCTGTTAACTCTGAGCGGCAGCCACTCTACTCAAAGAGCTGTTAACTCTGAGCGGCAGCCACTCTACTCAAAGAGCTGTTAACTCTGAGCGGCAGCCACTCTACTCAAAGAGCTGTTAACTCTGAGCGGCAGCCACTCTACTCAAAGAGCTGTTAACTCTGAGCGGCAGCCACTCTACTCAAAGAGCTGTTAACTCTGAGCGGCAGCCACTCTACTCAAAGAGCTGTTAACTCTGAGCGGCAGCCACTCTACTCAAAGAGCTGTTAACTCTGAGCGGCAGCCACTCTACTCAAAGAGCTGTTAACTCTGAGCGGCAGCCACTCTACTCAAAGAGCTGTTAACTCTGAGCGGCAGCCACTCTACTCAAAGAGCTGTTAACTCTGAGCGGCAGCCACTCTACTCAAAGAGCTGTTAACTCTGAGCGGCAGCCACTCTACTCAAAGAGCTGTTAACTCTGAGCGGCAGCCACTCTACTCAAAGAGCTGTTAACTCTGAGCGGCAGCCACTCTACTCAAAGAGCTGTTAACTCTGAGCGGCAGCCACTCTACTCAAAGAGCTGTTAACTCTGAGCGGCAGCCACTCTACTCAAAGAGCTGTTAACTCTGAGCGGCAGCCACTCTACTCAAAGAGCTGTTAACTCTGAGCGGCAGCCACTCTACTCAAAGAGCTGTTAACTCTGAGCGGCAGCCACTCTACTCAAAGAGCTGTTAACTCTGAGCGGCAGCCACTCTACTCAAAGAGCTGTTAACTCTGAGCGGCAGCCACTCTACTCAAAGAGCTGTTAACTCTGAGCGGCAGCCACTCTACTCAAAGAGCTGTTAACTCTGAGCGGCAGCCACTCTACTCAAAGAGCTGTTAACTCTGAGCGGCAGCCACTCTACTCAAAGAGCTGTTAACTCTGAGCGGCAGCCACTCTACTCAAAGAGCTGTTAACTCTGAGCGGCAGCCACTCTACTCAAAGAGCTGTTAACTCTGAGCGGCAGCCACTCTACTCAAAGAGCTGTTAACTCTGAGCGGCAGCCACTCTACTCAAAGAGCTGTTAACTCTGAGCGGCAGCCACTCTACTCAAAGAGCTGTTAACTCTGAGCGGCAGCCACTCTACTCAAAGAGCTGTTAACTCTGAGCGGCAGCCACTCTACTCAAAGAGCTGTTAACTCTGAGCGGCAGCCACTCTACTCAAAGAGCTGTTAACTCTGAGCGGCAGCCACTCTACTCAAAGAGCTGTTAACTCTGAGCGGCAGCCACTCTACTCAAAGAGCTGTTAACTCTGAGCGGCAGCCACTCTACTCAAAGAGCTGATAACGCTGAGCCACTCTAGACTGTTAACCCAGACTGGGACTCAAAGAGCTTTTAACTCTGAGCGGCAGCCACTCTACTCAAAGAGCTGCTAACTCTGAGCGGCAGCCACTCTACTCAAAGAGCTTTTTGAAATTAACCTTGAGCTGTGTGTGTGAGACTATTACCACACTAGCATTCCACAAAAGTGGTGCTAAGTTCAACCACCTGGAAATGTATTTAAAACTGTCTTAAGGTTTGCACATTTGTCATCTTCAGTAATTATTACCTTCCTTGAATTTTGTGGTTTTTTTAATACAACCAGTTAGGTCTACGTATTAAAATGCATCACAAAAATGTCAAAATAGATAAGTGTTTTGCAATAAATAAAATGTTAGCTCTTTGTAATGTTTGCTCTTTGTAATAATGATAGCTCTAATGTAGTAGCTCAACTATGAATGTCCAGTTACTTACTGCCATTTTAATAAAAATTTAATACGTTGTAGAACGAACTTTACTGTAAAGACTCACTGTGGCTGTATGCCAATTTGTGTGTGTGTGTGTGTGTGTGTGTGTGTGTGTGTGTGTGTGTGTGTGTGTGTGTGTGCGCGCGTGCATGAGAGAGAGAGAGAGAGAGAGAGAGATGTAGCACAATTTATAATATTGTGCAATATTCAGACAATTTTCTCAAATTCTTTTGTTAGAAGGAGGTGAAATAAAGAAATGTTGTGCCTCCCCGCTGACGAATGAGGTAATCCAGCACAGCGGTATGCGTCTCGCTGTGCGCCTTATCTCTTTTACAATCGCTCAGTATTTTAATGAACCCTTTTAATGTATAATAATCGTTTTATGCTTTCATTAGGAACAGTGCAGCAATCAGACGTCCCACGGCCTGTGTTCACTCTGACAATTAGCGCATCTAAAGTTTGGTGATTGCTAATAAACTCGTTAATTTATGGGCTAATTCCTTCAATGCTTCCGATTTAATGCATGAGTTTTCATGACCCCTTGATGTCGGCTTTTGTGTTCTGTTTAAATGCATTATCAAAATAATCAGCATCCATTTTTAAGTGCATTTTCTTTGGATAACAAATAACACTAGCATGTTCAAGAAGAGATTGTATGTTTTTGTTTGTCCTTAAAAATTTGTTGTTTTTACAGCTTTGGTGGTCAATAGGTTGACGTAAAGGTCTGTTATCTATTTGAATAGGGGGGGATTGACTTTTTATTGAAATTATCATTGTCTTGGGTCCGGATGTAATGCATCCTTGATACCGATCAAAACGATCTTTCCTCCCTGAGTCAAAAACAGAGAGTGGATCTTTCCTCCCTCGCGGGGTTCTTTTTTAAGGTAGCTCCGAAAGGTAAACGTGTGGTGAATGCAACCAATCACAGTTAACACGCAAGAACATGTGACAACCTTCTGCACCAATCAGACACTACAACCATTTGCACCAATCAGACACTACGCCGTAGCCTACGTTTATTTTTGACATAGCCACTAGTCTAAAATCATAAACACGGCCGTAGCATATGTAGGTTAACTCGGTCTAACTAGAATAGTAGGGCAAGACTAAAATCCCAACGCAATTATAATTATAGGCTAGGTAATACACACACCGGATCGACAACGATATGTTTGAAGTCAATTTCTCTTGCGAAATCTCTGTCAGGAAATGTCGGATATAGATTAACTACATAAAATCCCACTGCTCACTTTTTAAATAGAATATAAGCGTCTTCAGCTATTGCATCACGGGTAATTTATTTGAATAGTAAATATAGCACAAATAAATATATAAAATGTAATTGTATTTTAACTCAATGTTGACGTCAGAAAAAACGTGAAATCCCCTTATTCACTTCTATTGAAAAATTTAGTTTTCTAAATCATGAAATATATCGGTTGCATCTTTGATTTAAATATTGTTAATTGGTGTATTTGGAGAATGACGTAAGACCATCACTGTTGTAAAATACATATAACATCTGTTATTATATTCACGCTGAAGGCATCGTCGCATTAAACTGAAATGTAATGTGTAGCTCTACCGTAATAGTTTGGCTGGTGCTTTTCTTAAATAAATAAATAAAATTTAGAATTGTGTGCGTGTTTATCTTCTCTAGGTGAAAGGCTGTATTCTTGATTCTGTATCGCACCGGATGGGCTATATTTAGTTTGATATGACCGGATGTTTATCATTAGAAACTGTGCCGAACGCAGCAGGGGTTATACACTCTGCCTGTCCCAAAAGGCCGGAAACGGATCTTAATTATTTTATTGCGAGCAATAAAAGCTGATCCACCTTAAAAGGCTGCACACATAACTGCGGTGACCAGCCTCCTGCAGCTGCCCAATGAATTAAGAGCGGATGCGCTGCATCCTTCCTCACAGCAGCGCGCGGGTCCGCCCCACGCGCATCTCCACGCTCCCATTCATTCAGCGCTGCAGAGCGACAGCTAACAGCCGCGGAACTTTTCTGCGCTACAAACGCAAACCCAGCGACTCGGATGTCTTGTGTTTCATTTCTTCGTGCATGCTCGTTTTAACTAAAAGACGAGACGGTGTGCTTTATGTGTTTAGCTACTCTGCTCGTTTTCCGACTTCAGATCGTCCTCCTGATTTACCACTGCCTTGGGTGCACACGACTACTTCTGCTAGCTTCGTTTGAGGATTTACAATTCCTGGAACATAATGATGCATTTATACACGTATTTGGAAAAACAACCCGATGAGGAACTGTGTTCTCATGGTCTGGATTTACAGTAATCATTACAAGTGTTATGTACAAACTGTAATTGATTCAGTCACTGCTTGGATGGATGTGTCTTCTTGGTATACTGGTTGATGGATTTGACGTGAATGGTTATTTGTAACGATAGGTGAGTAGCCCATTATCCCCCAAATCTTGTTTCGATATTCACTAGCCTACCTACTTGTGAAACTTGTGCGATGTCCGTGTAACTTTCGGGGTAACTGCATGCGTATCCTCTTCTGTGTCCGTATTGACAACTCTGCAACACGGCAAAACTCTTCATGCTGCAGGCTAACAGTTAATGTCATTTTCTGTTAATGCAACTGCGATATACTGTAGCTATTCGCACTAGTACACCCTTACATGGATAGATGGCATGTGTCTTTTGCCTGTTGTATTTAATCCTTATCACCAGGGAGCATATCCACTGCCTTTGTTCCTAATGTAGATAATGTTTACAAAGAGTTTGTGCTTGGAGAGAAAACAAAACGCGATTACTTTAATCGACTCTTTGCTGTAACCAACAAACACCCCTCCCCCACGGAGCTTGTTTTCATTCATAAGTTTTTTTTCCCTTCCTCCCTCCCTCCCTCCTCTCCGCTCCGGGTGTTTATCAATCAGTTCTCCGATTGCCTTTAGAGAGGGCGCAGCTCTCCCGTCTGAACCCGCTGGTGTGCAGTGTGCAGCGTGCGTTCGGGACTGAAATGCGATACAGTGCGCGAGCTCTGCTCCAGCACGTTACATGCTATCGGACTCTTTCCTTCCAGAACACCTTACATTTCGGCAGAATTCACTCGGTCGGGATTTTATTTTTATTTTTTTTGAAACTGCATAAACGACAAAAATATTTGATGATTTCAACGAGATTATAGCAAACGGCGAATGTGTTTGTTCTGGTATTGATGAAAGTAAAATGATAAAGGTAAAGTCCGCCGTTGGCCTTCTGTGTTGTTCGACCCAAATTTTAGACAGTTTCTTTCGGAAGTGGCCATTTTACAGTTCTGATCGACCGTGCTGTCGACATGCCTCACAGAAGTATTTTTTAAGGTCGGAAACGTGCTCGTACACAGTTCCAGCGCGAGCATGTTTTTCTTAATATTTAAAGCTACAGTGGCCCAAAGTCCGTGCGCACTTTTTCCTGTTGATACTCGTTTACATTTTATTTTTATTCAGTATTTTTGTGCTCCGTGCTCGTGCGTTCATATACATTTTTAGTTTTTATGCAGTTGCTATCACACCATTATTTGAAAACTGTCAGACGTGTTCCTTTCGCTTGTTGGAGAAGCAGCTCGTATTGTCACTATAGATTGTGTTCTCGCTTTGCTGCTGTGATGCATTTTAATGTTAACTAGCTTTACATATGCAAATAAGGAGGGGAAGTATTTGTACTGCTCTCGATTCGCCTGAACAGTGGTCTCTCACCAACAGCAGCCTGCTAATGTTTTTTTATTCACAAAATTACAAATGCATCAGTGCTCGTTTTTGTTTGTCAGAGAACATAATTTGTAAATGGGTTATTTTCATAAAAATGAAAATGGCAGGCTACAGAAAACGCACGTTGTGTTTGTTTTTATATTTTTCCTCGTGCTCATTTAATGTGAATCATTATTCTAAACGAAATGCCCTTCAAACACAGAAATGGAGGAGACTGAAAGGCAGTGGGTTGTGGCCTGGGCTCCGGGCTCCGTGCTCCGGGCTCCGGGCTTCTTCTCATTGTTATTTGGGTCCACAGGGCAGCGGTGATCACCCCAGATGGAGCTCCAGGGCCAACGCGGGAGCCTGTTAGCGGTGGTCCGGCAGCCGTCGCTGGAGAGCAGGCCGAGGTTTGATTACGAAAGGGCGCTTCAGCGCTCAGCCATCCTCTCTCTGGACCAGATCAAGGCCATCCGGTCCAGCAACGAGTACACAGAGGGCCCGTCTGCGGCCAGGAAGCCCGCCCCACGGACAGCCCAGGGGCTGGAGAAGCACGAGCGGACTCATGAAATCATACTTATCAATGTGAATAACAACTATGAGCACCGGACGCCTGGCTCCCCTGTGGGATCGCAGCCCGCCGCCCGGTTACCGCCACTGAGCAGGTCTGCCAGCTCGGGGAGTAACAGCAGCGCCTCTTCTGACCAGGGTCTCCTGGGCCGGTCGCCGCCTGCGAGGCCCAGCCCGGCCTTCCGACCCGATCGGACTATACGGACCCAGCCCAAGCCCTCGGCCCTGCCAGAGGGGGCGCTCAAACGCACGGGGAAGGAGGAGCTCTCCAAACACCGGTTGGTGTGCGAGCAGTGTGGGAGGTGCAAATGCGCGGAATGCACCGTGCCCAGGACGCTTCCCTCCCACCTGGCCTGCGGGGGGCAGTGTTTGTGCTCCGCCCAGAGCCTGCTGGAGCACGGCACATGCATGTGTCTGGTGAAGGGCCTGTTCTACCACTGCTCCAACGACGATGAGGGAGACTCTTGTGCAGACAACCCCTGCTCCCTCTCGCGCTCCCACTGCTGCTCGCGTTTCCTCTGCATGGGATTAATGTCGGCCATCTTCCCCTGTTTACTGTGCTACCCGCCCGCTAAGGGCTGCGTGAAGGCCTGCCAGCGCTGCTACGACCAGACCAGTCGGCCTGGCTGCCGCTGCAAGAACTCAAACACTGTCTACTGCAAACTGGACAACTGGTCACCCACAAGCTTTCAAAAGCCTTCCTGATTCACATTACTGGAGAAGGATTTATAAACATTGATGATAATAATAATAATAATAATAATAACAGCAATAATAATTCTGATTATTATTAATGTTTATCAGAACCTAAACACCTCCCATTTCCTTACTTCTCCGCGGAAGAGGTCTGTACTTGGAGTATCGAACCACTTTTTACGAGAGAATCCAACAACAAACCAGCCTTTGCCTTGCATTCTCTGTGTCTCCAGACACTTGTAACACTCCTGACTTTATTTCATTAGGGGAGTTTCTCTGAGCTTCAAGCTTCTTATGAAAGATGCCTAATCTGTGAAGGACTTTCTAGACGATATGTAGCTGTTATTAGGTATCCATAGCAACAAAGATTGTTTCTTTAGTAACTGGTTGAGACCATACCTAGCTGTGTTTTTTACTGGGATTTATGTAAACATGGTTTCTTCCAGCATTCCCATCAGATACGTTTCCCACACTTTAATGATGTGTTGTGTTCACAGGCCACAGCTGCTGTGTTGTCCTTACTTTCGGTTTCTTGGTTTTTGTAAATTTTATGTACAAAATCATAAAGATGAATTCTGGCTATTTTTTAAAGAAAATGTCTGCTAAAACATTTCTGTTGTAAAGAATATTTATTATGTGAAGCTCTATTATTTTATGGTATTTATTGCAAAAGACTTGAAATTTTACTCATGTCTGATTATAACAAAATATCAATATTTACTAAAGGGTGGCACAAAAGAAAAACTATGTTAAACTGTAATGCAGAAAATATATTAATTAATGAACAATATTTACCGTCTTCTGTCTTAATTTCTCAGCATGCTTTTATGATTTTCTTTCAGCTTGGGGGTGTTGGACACATTGGCATGAATTCAAAAAAATTGTTTATTAAAAACTTTTATTTTAAGTTTAGGTATAGGCTAGGCCTATGGTGTGGACTGATTGACACTCTTGGAAGTCATTGCTCTACTTCTAAGAAATTCAGAGATTCCAGTTCAATAAAATAGGAATAATTTACACTCTGGAAATCTAACAGTCCACAGCCAATAAATAAATAAATAATTAAAACTGGGCTATTTTCTCTGTATTGCTATCGTGTGCTTAGATACAGAGAGGTTGGGTAAGGTTTCTTGTGGTTGTGAAATAACTTTTTGCAAAAAATGTTTTTATTAATTTGCTTGGTCTGTGTATGCTGTAGAAGAGTTTACATCATATTGCTTTTTCATGAATAATGTAATAATGATGTTCACCTCCTGTTGCGTTGAGCTGGGGATTGTGGAGAAAAAGAGTGAAATGGGCCGTTTAGTTGTGACCAAACTTTCTGACCACTAAACCAAACATGTCAAAAGGTCAACTTGAGGACTGGCTGAAGATGTTGCCTCTGGTTTTATGGCATTATAGGGGAGCTGTTTGTTGTCAACAAACGGTCTGTATATAAATCACAGGCCACCTGCTCAAAGATAATAAACTTCCCACAGCACTCAGTTTATAGTATTACTGTTACAGCCAAAGAGTGAGCCGGGTTTAGCTGTTTACTGGGCCAAAGAGTGAGCCGGGTTTAGCTGTTTACTGGGCCAAAGAGTGAGCCGGGTTTAGCTGTTTACTGGGCCAAAGAGTGAGCCGGGTTTAGCTGTTTACTGGGCCAAAGAGTGAGCCGGGTTTAGCTGTTTACTGGGCCAAAGAGTGAGCCGGGTTTAGCTGTTTACTGGGCCAAAGAGTGAGCCGGGCTTAGCTGTTTACTGGGCCAAAGAGTGAGCCGGGTTTAGCTGTTTACTGGGCCAAAGAGTGAGCCGGGCTTAGCTGTTTACTGGGCCAAAGAGTGAGCCGGGTTTAGCTGTTTGCTGGGCCAAAGAGTGAGCCGGGTTTAGCTGTTTACTGGGCCAAAGAGTGAGCCGGGTTTAGCTGTTTACTGGGCCAAAGAGTGAGCCAGGTTTAGCTGTTTACTGGGCCAAAGAGTGAGCCGGGCTTAGCTGTTTACTGGGCCAAAGAGTGAGCCGGGTTTAGCTGTTTACTGGGCCAAAGAGTGAGCCGGGCTCAGCTGTTTACTGGGCCAAAGAGTGAGCCGGGTAGTGGAAGTGCTGAGGAAGTGTTGGCTCTGGGTTCCCTCACTAAAACCTGACAGAAATCCCTGTGGCTTTGACTGAGTACAAAGATAAGACGTATAAATGTCAGGTTTGTCTTAGGAAACCGCAGTGAGTAATATTTCTGCAGTGCTTAGGCCAGGGGTAGGCAACCCTGGTCCTAGAGAGCCGCAGAGTCTGCTGGTTTTTGTTTTCACCTTAAACACAGCAACTAATTAGACCAAAGAAACCAGGTGAGGTGAGTTAACTGTGTAATCAACTGCTTTAATTGATCAATTAAGTGGTGAGTAACAACAAAATGGCTTAGGCCTTGGGCCAGTGCATCAGGCAGCCCACTTCCTGCACTGTGTGTTCATGGTATTTTAGATAATTGAAGTTCCGTTTGCTCAAGGTAAACAAACAAGAGGCAAAAGGTTTTTTTTTCTCTCTGGGTGGGTGTCTTGTTTCTGATCAGGTTGTTATTAAGTGTGTTGGAGTACTTAACACACAGCATTTGTTACTTATAGCTACATGTATGACATATCTGACATGATCTGCAGAGGACAACATGAAAAACATGCCTGGGTCAGCTGACACATCGTCTGAATCTCCTATTCAGATCAGATCTATATCTGCCTATCTAGAATTTCACTTTTGTTGTTATGAAGAGTTGAGTGTATATAAAGCAGTTTGTTAAGAGTAGAGGAACAGTTTGTCACTATGAAAAGTTAAGAGCAGAGGAACAGTTTGTCACTATGAATAGTTAAGAGCAGTGTCCTGATACTTTTCATATCTGTAATTCTAGCTGTTCCTGTCTGACTGTTGCACTTTTCTGGGTTTTAGACCCTCATACAGAAGGAAGTAGTCAAAGATAACATTGTGCTTTACAGCACATTAACGGGAGATAATGCGCAGTATCTGGAATGCTGATGTATGTATGTATGTTGTGTACAGCATGTCAAGGTCACATTGCCAGATTTCACAAATAAATATTTTGTATTTGGGGGTGGGGGGAGCTCTTGCAGCAATCTTGTCATCTTTGAGAACTCAGGCAGGTTTCTGGACATTTGTGCTCTTATTATTATTAATATTTTTAATTATGTCATTGAAATTACATAATAACAAATAGAAATAATTATTATTATTATAATTCATTATGAAAAATAGGAGAACAAACTCAGTGGAAGTCAGAAATGGTAAATTCCTCTTTGGGCCAAAATCATATTTTTTCCCTTCCGGTGAGCATTCCCGTCTCAGGAACATCGCTTATTACAGATCCAGGTCTCGTTCCTGTCTCAGGAACATCGCTTATTACAGATCCAGGTCTCGTTCCCGTCTCAGGAACATCGCTTATTACAGATCCAGGTCTCGTTCCTGTCTCAGGAACATCGCTTATTACAGATCCAGGTCTCGTTCCTGTCTCAGGAACATCGCTTATTACAGATCCAGGTCTCGTTCCCGTCTCAGGAACATCGCTTATTACAGATCCAGGTCTCGTTCCTGTCTCAGGAACATCGCTTATTACAGATCCAGGTCTCGTTCCAGTCTCAGGAACATAGTTTATTAGAGATCCAGGCCTCTGGTGGTGCATTAAGTGCTTCCGTTGCAGGGCAGATGATTGTTCAGTACTGTGGGACAGTATTTAAAGTTAATACCCCCTTATTTCTACTGCCACTACCTACTTCCCCCTGGCTGTGACACGGCCGGCCCACGAGCGCAAACATTGGTGATTACCCTCTGAGTCACCGCATAACGGGGCTGCCATCATCTGAGAGCTTTCCATAAACACCGGGAGAGAGGATTAATCACGAGCAGCCCCCCCCCCCCACACACACACACGCACACACACACGCACACGCACACACACATGCTTTTCACCACGTCCTCACTACCATATACATTTAAATTAGCAGTGAGGATGGGAGAGAAAAGAGGGGGCTCAGGTTTGACTTACACTTCCAGTTTTATTTTAAAAGAGTGAGAGCGAGAGTGGGGGAGAGAGAGAAAGAGACAGAGGGGAAGAGAGGGAGAGAGAAAGAGAGAGTGAGAGAGAGACGGGGGAGAGAGAGAGAGGGAGAGCGAGAATATTTAATTAAAATGCTACATTTCCTAAATGTTTAAATTCCACATTACAGTCCCATCAATGGTTGTTGTAGATGAACAATTAGCATTTTACATTAAATATATTTTTTATAAAGAGAAAGGTAATTCTGTTTTTCTTAACTGCCATATGCTCCCAGTCTTTTATAGTGTACTGCAAAATGACAGCTTCTTGTAGCTTTCTAGTTTTTGGAAGCCAGGATCCAGGGATTCTGCACTTTGCTGAGGATGTTGGTTGCAGGGCCTTTCAAACTAATGCAATTTGAACACCAAGATGGAATCTTCAAAACTACTGAGTCCTGCCCAACATGGCACTGGTAGTCTCCAAAAACCATCTGACAATATAGTTCTACAAAGCCCATGCTGCCTCAGAGAAAGCTTATTATACTTATTTAAATGTGTGTTCTGAGTTTACAGCTGGATTGTCTATCACATCATCTGCCCCAATCTGGTGAACCTGCTGAAACTTTCAATTGCACCATTTAGAGTTGCTATGTTCTTTCACTGAGTAGAATAGAGAGTTGTGTGGACGCAGTAATCGGTGGTCCTAGCATGCTATGACACACAGACAAAACCATTTCCACTGAGACACCACTTCTGTGTTCATCTCTGGCACGTGCAGAGTTTGTGCTTCTTTTGCTGTCATGGTTTCAGTAAACAGGAGGAGGTGAGCATCTCCATTTTCCTCATCTCTCATCCAGAGCTGCTTTCAACCCCAGAATCACAAGAGCTTCACATCCACAGATTAGCAAGTACAATCGCTTCAGATCGAGGACTACTGTCCACGCAATTAGTGTTAATGTTTTACATATGTTTTAAAAAATAAAATCTTATGGTTGTATTTGATGTTGGAATCGTGTTCAGAGACAGAACTGGAACAAACCAAGCCACTGTACCTTTACACGCACACGCACACACACATACACACGCACACATACACGCATACGCACACACATGCACACGCACACTCACACATACACGCACTCACTCGCACGCACGCACACACATACACGCACACATACACGCACTCACATACACATACACGCACTCACTCACACATACACACACACGCACGCACATACACGCACTCACACACACATACACGCACACACACTCACTCACACACACATACACGCACTCACTCACACACACATACACGCACACATACTCACTCACACATACACACACACACACTCACTCACACACACATACACGCACACACACTCACTCACACACACATACACGCACACACACTCACACATACACACACACTCACGCACATGCACACACACACTCACACATGCATACACACACTCACACACATACACACGCATACACATACACGCGCACACATACACGCACTCACACACACTCATGCACACACACTCACGCACACACACACTCACGCACACACACATACACGCACACACACTCACGCACACACACACACACTCACGCACACACACATACACGCACACACACTCACGCACACACACATACACGCACACACACATACACGCACACACACACTCACACACATACACGCGCACACACACTCAGCACACACATACACGCACACACACTCACGCGCACACACACTCACGCACACACACTCACGCGCACACACACTCACGCACACACACTCACGCACACACACTCACGCGCACACACACTCACGCACACACACACTCACACACACTCACGCGCACACACATACACGCACACACATACACGCGCACACACACTCACGCGCACACACACTCACGCACACACACATACACGCGCACACACACTCACGCACACACACATACACGCACACTCACACACACGCACACACTCACGCACATACACGCACACACACTCACGCACATACACGCGCACACACACTCACGCACATACACGCACACACACTCACGCACATACACGCACACACACTCACGCGTACACACACTCACGCACACACTCACGCACATACACTCGCACATACACGCACACACACTCACGCACATACACGCACACACACTCACGCACATACACGCGCACACACACACACTGACACACACACACACACACATGTTTTATATGGCTATAATGTGGCATTAACTTGCAGGTCTCTCTTTGCTTTAGATATCATTCACACCCACACACACATGTCTTTACACACCTCCGCCTATGGACCCTACCTGAATAACGAGTCCTTTTGTAGTGCAAATGACACAAGTGTTCCCCTTTAATCAGTACCTTTGGAGTTTCCCTGGTAGCTGGTACAAGCTTTCTGATTGTCTTTTAAAGAAGGGGAAACAATGCTACTAGATGAGATCAAACCGTTTACAAAGGCCTCCTCTTTCGAGCCTGAGGGTGAACAAAACACAGTGTTGAACCTTCATAGACCTTCAAATACCTGAGCCTCCTAAAATAATAACCTTCATAGACCTTCAAATACCTGAGCCTCCTAAAATAATAACCTTCATAGACCTTCAAATACCTGAGCCTCCTAAAATAATAACCTTCATAGACCTTTGTGGAAATACCTGAGCCTCCTAAAATAATAACCTTCATAGACCTTTGTGGAAATACCTGAGCCTCCTAAAATAATAACCTTCATAGACCTTTGTGGAAATACCTGAGCCTCCTAAAATAATAACCTTCATAGACCTTTGTGGAAATACCTGAGCCTCCTAAAATAATACAAATTAAATCACATATTCATGAGCGAGAGCCGGGACAGTGATGTGCTGTAAAGTGCTTCCTGCTTCCCCTGAGGGGATGAGATGGCTTTACGATGTTGACATGAGCTAACGTTAATGCTGCTGCGTCTCGCAGTGATAACATTTTTTTTATTTTTATAAAATGAATAAAAAATATATTTTTAAAGTATCTGTGTGTTTGTGTGTGTGTGCACGTGTGTGTGTGTGTGTGTGTGAAGGGGTGGAGGGGTCATTGTTTTGACTGCGCCCCCCCCCCCTCTTTTTTTCTGTAGATTAGACCACGCATCTCGCCAGATGGCTCTCGTCTGCTAGTCCCTCCCCACACCCCCCAGTTCACTTCCTCCCACACAGACCGCTCTCACAGCCCCCCACCCCTCCCTCTGTTGATGAAAATTATCTTTTATTGGCCGGTTGTTGGGAAGTGACCTTTTGACCTTGATTAGATAGAGCAGGCTCCTATCACAGCTCTCTGTTTGAGCTGTCAGTCGCGCTTTCAGCAGCTGGCTGATCCCGTGCAAACGCTGACAATGCAGAGGCTCTGCAGACATTCAGGGTGACCCGAGCCTTGCGGGGGTGACCAAAGCCTTGTGGGGGTGACCAGAGTCTTGCGGGGTGACCAGAGTCTTGCTGGGGTGACCAGAGTCTTGCTGGGGTGACCAGAGCCTTGTGGGGGTGACCAGATCCTTGAGGGGGTGACCAGAGTCTTGAGGGGGTGACCAGAGTCTTGTGGGGGTGTCCAGAGTCTTGAGGGGGTGACCAGAGTCTTGTGGAGGTGACCCCCCCCACACATACACACACACACCATAATTTCATACACACACACACACATACACACCATAACCCCCCCCCACACACACACACACACACACACCCTAACCCTCTCCACACACACACACACACACACCATAACCTCCCACACACACACACCCTAACCCCCTCCACACAGACACACACACACACACACCATGACCTCCCACACACACACACCCTAACCCCCCCACATACACACACCCTAACCCCCCCCCCCACAGACACACACACACACACCCTAAACCCCCCCCCCCACAGACACACACACACACCATAACCCCCCCCCCCTACAGACACACACACACACAATAACCTCCCCCACACACACACACACACACACACACCATAACCTCCCCCACACACACACACACCCTAACCCCCTCCCTCCCCTCCACACACACACACACACACCCTACCCCCCCTCCCCCCACAGACACACACACCATAACCCCCCACACACACACACCCTAACCCCCTCCACACACACACCATAACCCCCCCACAGACACACACACCATAACCCCCCACACACACCCTAACCCCCTCCACACACACACCATACCCCCCCCCCCCCACACACACACACACACACACACACACCATAACCCCACACAGTTTGTAATTTTCAATGACATTTCATTTAGTTTCTTGATCATTTGTTAATTTCTGGTAAAAATATAATTTATTCAGATTTTCATTTAGACATTTAACACTCATAAAAAGGAAACTCATACGTATTGGAAACAGCTTGATAACATCTTTATTCCAATCCATTTTTCAAAAACATTAATTTTCCACAACATAATTATGCAGTACAGCCATTCATAACAATTATTATTATTATTATTAGAAAGAAGTGTGTCTTTTTTGATACTGTGTAGAGAAAAATATAGTTTAAAAAAAAAGATAAATAACTGAGGCAAAAGGCAGAATGACTGTGGTACAGTGATTAAAGGCCTTTCCTGTGTCCGTTTCCTGTTCCTGTGGTATTATAACAGAGGCAAAAGGCAGAATGACTGTGGTACAGTGATTAGAGGCCTTTCCTGTGTCCGTTTCCTGTTCCTGTGGTATTATAACAGAGGCAAAAGGCAGACTTACTGTGGTACAGTGATTAGAGGCCTTTCCTGTATCAGTCTTCTCTTCCTGTGGTAGTATTAACCCAAACAAAGAGCTGTTTTTCTGTTACAGCCAGCCAATGGGGACAGAGCATTTCAGTGGGCCAGAATGGACAGGAACAGCAGTCTGATCGTGCCATTGAGAGACAAAACTAAAATCCTGCTTTTCTGTTAGGCTTCATTAACACTGACCAGGCCCCCAAAAAAAGAACGTTTAGGGTTACATGGAGTCAGTGCGCTATAATTTAGCCATTACTTCCTGGAGTTCATTATAAAAATAGTAATCTGGGATCTAATGTTACTAATTACACAGGGCTGTCTATTGTATGCAGCAGAACACAACTGTGAGCAAGCAACTTTGGACAATAACTCCGCCTAACACACTGAATGGGCTGGTACTCTTACAAGCGTGTGCCATCAGGACCAATGCTCAGTCAAGGCTAAAGCCGTTTTTAACACTTCTTTATGGAGAAGATTACATCTGAGTAGACTCAGTCTGCTCTTCCTGGATCTTTGCTGCAGTTCTAGAAGGCATCCAAATATAGATACAATAATAACAATATCATACAGAAATATATAAACACATGTTTTAGCTTTTACAGGAGCAGGGGGGTTTATGGGTATTATAGTTCCCTCTCTGTGTCTGGTTCTCAGGTGCTCTAAGTGGACAGGTGGACTTTGTTGTCGGCGCTCTCATAAGTCCCATGACATTGATGAACCTAACTAGAAACACATGTCCGGACCTTCCTGTGGTCTTTGGGACCTCTTATGTACAATTCTGCGTTTATTATCCTACACTCAGACTTCAGACTAAATGTAGCGTTTCTACCCAAATTGTTGGCCCGAGGTCTCGTTGCGAGGAAGTGGAGAAGCTTCAGTTTCCTGTCCGGAATATTCCAAGTTTTATTCCAAGATTTTCTGGAGTCATTCCAAGCAGAAACATGGCTGCCTTTCAGCTGCTGGAAGTGATCTTAAGGCTGTTACAGGATAGATCTGTTACAGGATAGATCTGTTACAGGATAAATCATGTGCATGGCAATGATTGGGGAGAGACATTTTTATATTGCTGCTTGAATAGGATGATTTTCAGCAGCTGGATTGAAAGAGCACTTTTCAGGCCTCTCAGCTCAGATCCTGAGGATCTAAAAGAGAGAACTGCAGTAAGAAAGAGAGTCCCTATTCACCTTCCGCAACATAATCACAGAATTAAGCTAAAAACTCACTAAGCAATTATACAGCTTAACACAGATACACAATTTTTAAATTACAATGATATTATTCAAGTTCAAGGTAAACAGTTCCTTTTCACAACACTTCAAACATGAAAAACACCAAAATGAGAAGTCAAACAAAAAAGTGTTGAAGCATTAAACTGCATTCAAGATTGAAAACACATATTTATAAGTATTTGTGCTTAAATATTTTATACACCTAATAAATTACAGTCTCTATAAATGTGAAAATGTCTGTCCTCATAAATTTGCTATCACAAGCTTGGGATGGCTTATCACATACAGATTGTGATTTTAACTGAATTTGCTTTGTGTGTACATCTATCTAATCTATGTAGTTTTGTCAGTGTGTGTACATCTATCTAATCTATGTAGCTTTGTCAGTGTGTGTACATCTATCTAATCTATGTAGCTCTGTCAGTGTGTGTACATCTATCTAATCTATGTAGTTTTGTCAGTGTGTGTACATCTATCTAATCTATGTAGCTTTGTCAGTGTGTGTACATCTATCTAATCTATGTAGTTTTGTCAGTGTGTACATCTATCTAATCTATGTAGTTTTGTCAGTGTGTGTACATCTATCTAATCTATGTAGTTTTGTCAGTGTGTACATCTATCTAATCTATGTAGTTTTGTCAGTGTGTACATCTATCTAATCTATGTAGTTTTGTCAGTGTGTGTACATCTATCTAATCTATGTAGTTTTGTCAGTGTGTACATCTATCTAATCTATGTAGTTTTGTCAGTGTGTGTACATCTATCTAATCTATGTAGTTTTGTCAGTGTGTACATCTATCTAATCTATGTAGTTTTGTCAGTGTGTGTACATCTATCTAATCTATGTAGTTTTGTCAGTGTGTGTACATCTATCTAATCTATGTAGTTTTGTCAGTGTGTGTACATCTATCTAATCTATGTAGTTTTGTCAGTGTATGTACATATATCTAATCTATGTAGTTTTTGTCAGTGTGTACATCTATCTAATCTATGTAGTTTTGTCAGTGTGTACATCTATCTAATCTATGTAGTTTTGTCAGTGTGTGTACATCTATCTAATCTATGTAGTTTTGTCAGTGTGTGTACATCTATCTAATCTATGTATTTTTGTCAGTGTGTAAATCTATCTAATCTATGTAGCTTTGTCAGTGTGTGTACATATATCTAGTCTATGTAGTTTTGTCAGTGTGTACATCTATCTAATCTATGTAGTTTTGTCAGTGTGTACATCTATCTAATCTATGTAGTTTTGTCAGTGTGTGTACATCTATCTAATCTATGTAGTTTTGTCAGTGTGTGTACATATATCTAATCTATGTAGTTTTGTCAGTGTGTACATCTATCTAATCTATGTAGCTTTGTCAATGTTTGTACATCTATCTAATCTATGTAGCTTTCCAGACAGCTAGAATCTTTACCAAAATGTCCTTGTCGGTATTGTTGCCAGTTTGTCAATGAAGCTCCTATTGGCTGAGAGTGTGGTCAAAGGTCACGCCTGGGTAGGCTTGCCAGCGAGAGTGTTCCACCTTCTCTTCAGCGTCAAACACGGTGGAGAACTGAAGCGTTGAGCCAGACTCTTTGTCTGTGTTCAGGACAATGACTGCAGTTCCACTCCACTGGTGTGAAATAAGAGCGGGGCTCGGAACCATGGACAGTGCGTGGAAGAGGTGGGGGCACGGGGTGGGGCGGGCAGTGGGGGCGGGGGAGCTGGAGCGGGGGGGAGGCGGCAGCCACTGAGGCGAGGCTATGGCACCTCTTGAACAGGAGCCCAAACCAAGTATTCCTGCCACCAATAGATATGAAGTTTGCACTAGAGTTAAAAACCTTGTAAAACTGCATTGCTTTAAATTTCACATTTAAATGAATGGGTTGTGCCTCTCTCAGGCTCAATGTCCTTTTGAAATGAAGACAGTTTGATACATCGAGAGGTCACACTGAAACATCACACAACAAACAGATCTGGGGTTCAGCAACATGTTCCCTAGTTGAAGGAGAAGTCCATTCTTCTGCTGTTCCTGTGCAATACCGTCTACAATAACTGTACAGATGATACTATCCACAGCTGAAAGGAAACATCAGGTCAACTTGCAGAAGTAGAACAGCACACAGGGGCAGAACACAGGGGCAGAACAGCACACAGGGGCAGAACACAGGGGCAGTACAGCACACAGGGGCAGAACAGCACACAGGGGCAGAACACAGGGGCAGAACAGCACACAGGGGCAGAACACAGGGGCAGTACAGCACACAGGGGCAGAACAGCACACAGGGGCAGAACAGCACACAGGGGCAGCACATAGGGGCAGAACAGCACACAGGGGCAGTACACAGGGGCAGAACAGCACACAGGGGCAGAACAGCACACAGGGGCAGTACAGCACACAGGGGCAGTACAGCACACAGGGGCAGAACAGCACACAGGGGCAGAACACAGGGGCAGAACAGCACACAGGGGCAGCACACAGGGGCAGAACAGCACACGGGCAGCACACAGGGGCAGAACACAGGGGCAGTACAGCACACAGGGGCAGAACAGCACACAGGGGCAGAACAGCACACAGGGGCAGTACACAGGGGCAGTACAGCACACAGGGGCAGTACACAGGGGCAGAACAGCACACAGGGGCTGGCAGTCAGGTGGGCCTGCAGAATCAGTCATGTGCACACTGCTTATGTTCATGAATGAGGATCGCCAACAATTAGTGCACAGAGCAAGTTCTGTCGGAAACCCTCTCGCTGTAACCAACGATGATCGGCAAGCAACCACGCGTCTCATACTCCACCAATCACATGCACACAACTCTAATGGAGCGCCATTTTTAAACTGCTGCTTTCTGACGCGCTGCTTATGCTGCTTCTGATAAAAGGAATTTGCTGTCACCCTCCACCACCCCAGCTTCCAGCTGTTGTTTGGATCTGCTTTAGTATGGGGGGGTTCTGTATGGGGGGTTTCTGGTCATCTTCTGTTTAGCGGGGGGAGATGCCCGTGCTCCGGAGCTGTACTAAAGCAGATCCATTCAGCGCCAAACCAAAAATATTATGCAGCACATTAATTAATTAAAACATGTTATTTAAATATGTGAGTTGTCCTGACAGAAATTCTATTGGTAAAAAGGCGTCAATAATGACATGTGTTCTGTGCTTTGAGGAAAAAGGGGTGGAGTGCATTATCACTTTTACCCCACAATATAAAGATATCTGCAAGGCAACTACTACTGTTTGAGGAAGTACAGCAGTGTGTAGGTCTGGCAAATACATTTCACACTTCACATGAGTCAGAACAATGGCAGCAGCAGGTCGCTGTGGTAACACACTGAACGGTGAAATCTCTCCTAACAAATATTGGCAAATGTTTATGTAAATACTGAATATTTGTGTCTGGGCTGCAGTCCAGTGGGGCTCCCAAAAAAACGAGGGCAGCTCAGTGATTGTACGGCAAGTTTGCAGTTCTGTTGCTCGGCATCAGCGGCACGTGGACCTCACATTTAAACCCACAATATTCCCCTTCACATTTTATAATAAAGTGCATCTGTCTTTTTGTATTTGTAGTTCACATTTGCATTTGCAGGCCTTTGTTAAGTGATCTGAGCCATCGCTTTACTAGGTTAAGTGAGTTCTATTTTAGATTAGTGTTCACAATTTCCGAAGTGGATTTTATTAATGTCTGGAAGCAGAGCTGCAAAGCTCCTTGAAAGGGGGACATCAGAAAAGCACATACTTGCTCTTCAAATGGAAATACATAAATAAAAAGCTGTCATATTGTATCAGTCCTCCTCTCCATAAACACACAAAGCCTGCTATTACGGGGACATGTTTGAACCAGATTGAAAGGAATGTTCCGGATTTAAAGTGGCTTTTCTGTTATTCTCTGAGTGAATCCCACACAGAATTCTGCCCAGCACCACTCTGGGGGGTGTAGAAGAATGTCACTTTCAGATTTTATATTTCAGTAAAGCAAATTGAGCTCACTGGTATTTTAAAGTCTATGATCAATTTAAACAACAGGAGGTAGTTCAAATTAGAGGAACGCTATTACTAACCTGACTGCAGGACTGACTAAGAAACAATAAAGTCAAATAAGGACATAGTTATGAAGTATTTATTTCTGAACAGGACGCATATCCTTCTCCTGCACATTAAAATGATACTGGCTGTTTTTTGTGGTAATCACTGCCAAAAATGTTATGTTTGTATTATGAACTTCTTGTGTAACAACTAATTTGCAGTTTTCTTGAAATGTCTTTGAAGCCCAAACATTACTCACATGATTTTATTCACCTGTGTCACATTTTCTCATATATTTACCTGTGTCACATCCTCTCATGTAGTCACCTGTGTCACATTCTCTCATTTATACAGCTGCATCACATCCTCTCATATATTCACGTGTCACATCCTCTCATGTAGTCACCTGTTTCACATTCTCTCATATATTTACCTGTGTCACATCCTCTCATATAGTCACCTGTGTCACATCCTCTCATATATTCAGCTGTGTCACATCCTCTCATACATTCACCTGTGTCACATCCTCTCATTTATACACCTGCATCACATCCTCTCATATATTCACCTGTGTCACATCCTCTTATATAGTCACTTGTGTTACATCCTCTCTTTTCTTCACCTGTGTCACATCCTCTCATATATTTACCTGTGTACATTCTTTCATATATTTACCTGTGTCACATTCTCTCATTTATACAGCTGCATCACATCCTCTCATATATTCACGTGTCACATCCTCTCATGTAGTCACCTGTTTCACATTCTCTCATATATTTACCTGTGTCACATCATCTCATATATTTACCTGTTTCACATCCTCTCATTTATACACCGGTCATGTTATTTTTTTTGTTTTAATTTGTCCAGATATTGCAAGTTGTCATTTTAGAATGTTGGTTTTGACTCCATACCTGCTTCCTCTTAATACCCACAGTGTTTCCAAAAACAATTCCAATTAAAACATTCCAGGTTTCTCACTGATGCTATACAAATGCTAAAAGGTGGTGAAATGCCATTGGAGTCGGTGTGGATCAGAGTGTCAGCTTTACTGCCTGATATGATGATCCTGGGCTCTGATCATGGGGTGAGCAGCACTACTGTCTAATCACCTGAAAACTAATTAACACACAAACGAAGATGGACAAAATTCTAATTGTTTAACATTAGAAAGAGACATATTTAGTCACTGCCACTGTTCTTCTCTCCTGTATTTATCGTTTTCTGTGATGATCGCCTGCATTTAACAGCAAATTAAACTTAAAACTTAAATTCAGTCAGTCTTGTAAAAGGCACACTCCCAGGTTATTTTTCATATAACCAATAGATACAGTGTTGGATGTACAAGCATTTATTCAACTCTCATTTCCTGAAGTCATGTTCTGTGGTGTGCATGTGTTTGTGTGTTTGAGTTTTCCTGCAAAACACATAATGAATAAAATTTTTAAACGCTTTTTATTATTAAAATTGAGCCAAACTAAAACATTTTACCTAAGCTTATTGATAAAAGATCATAAATCACTAAACATATAATTTTTTTCCTAATTGCTTTGCAGGCAACCTCAGCCGACCTATAGGCAGAAACAGGTAACATGACCTATAGGCAGAAACAGGTAACATACGTACAAGCCCATTTCATAAACATGGCGTAACATACGCACAAGCCCATTTCATAAACATGGCGTAACATACGTACAAGCCCATTTCATAAACATGGCGTAACATACGCACAAGCCCATTTCATAAACATGGCGTAACATACGCACAAGCCCATTTCATAAACATGGCGTAACATACGCACAAGCCCATTTCATAAACATGGCGTAACATACGTACAAGCCCATTTCATAAACATGGCGTAACATACGTACAAGCCCATTTCATAAACATGGCGTAACATACGCACAAGCCCATTTCATAAACATGGCGTAACATACGCACAAGCCCATTTCATAAACATGGCGTAACATACGCACAAGCCCATTTCATAAACATGGCGTAACATACGCACAAGCCCATTTCATAAACATGGCGTAACATACGCACAAGCCCATTTCATAAACATGGCGTAACATACGTACAAGCCCATTTCATAAACATGGCGTAACATACGTACAAGCCCATTTCATAAACATGGCGTAACATACGCACAAGCCCATTTCATAAACATGGCAGCTGCATTACTCAATAAAACTGAACTGTATGATATGACAGGATTATATTTCAGTGTGACTCATGCACACAGGAGATACAGAAGATATTAAAAAAAACATCTCACAATTTGGGGTTGGATAGAAAAGTAAAAACATCCAATTTAAAGTCTAAAGACCAATTTTGTAATTCTACTTGTATTTGCAACATTAGCATTAGCAGCAGCAGTAGTAGTAGCGTGTGCATGTGTGCGTGCGTGTGTGTGTGTGTGTGTGTGTGTGTGTGTGCGTGTGTGAGTGTGTGTGTGTGTGTGTGTATGTGTGTGTGTGTGTGTGTGTGTGTGTGTGTGTGTGTGTGCGTGCATGCGTGTGTGAATATGTGTGCGTGCGTGTGTGTGTGTGTGTGTGTGTGTGTGTGTGTGTGTGTGTGTGTGTGTGCGTGCTTGCGTGTGTGAATATGTGTGTGTGTGTGTGTGTGTGTGTGTGTGTGTGTGTGTGTGTGTGTGTGAGAGAGAGAAAGAGAAAGAGCCTCATGTGGTGAACAGTAAGCATTCTGCATGTGCTTCCGTTAGAACAAACGCTGTTAAGTTACATTTTAAGAATTCCAGAGTTGATTGTGTGGCATCATTTTTGTTATATCACATTTTTTCATTATGAATTTGGGTCACTGTTTAAAAATAGATTTTTTTTAAAGATGCATAAAAGGCTACATGCATGATGTAAAAAAATGATTTTTATTATATTGGAACTTCTATGTTCTTGTAAGTTTCTTTTCTTTGGGTCCTTGTGCAAGGAAGACAAGTCTGTTTCAACATGATGGAAAGTCATTCTCTTAAAAGTAAAACAAACAGAACCATATGGAGTAAAAAGTTCAGCGAAGCCGTTTGTCACGCACTCGGCCCGAGTCTCAGGAAAGCCGTTTCACTTTCACCAAGGAGAGTGTGTGCCGGGTCCAGTGTGTTCTCCAAATGGTGCATAGAGCAAACAGCAGAGTCGGGCTGCAGTTGGCACTTTGCACCCAACGCACAAAGTCAACAGCTCCATTAACAGACCCCCCCCCCCCCCCCCCCCCCCTGCTATTGTACTGGAGGCTGTGTGGCCAGAAAGCGCCTCTCCAGCCAAGCTCTCCTCTTCTCAGGACCCAACATTATCTCTTTAAAAAGGCTCCAGTGTCTGTGTAAAAGCAATACATCAGCGATCGAGGACCAGAGATATCCTGTCACACCCACATTCACAGCCAGTTTACTGACACCAGCCCAGCCAGCCTCCTTGCATAGCACAGCTTAAAAGATACATAACAGGTGGTCATTTCCAGATGTGCAATTTTCCAAGGAAATGAGTGTGTTGGAAAACAGAATTTTGTCATATCTGTTCCAGGGTGATTTTACTCTTTGAGCAGAGTGTAATGATTTTGTGTGCGTGGGTCCTGCGTGGGTCCCTGCCTGTTACTGTGTGGGTCGTGCGTGGGTCTCTGCCTGTTACTGTGTGGGTCCTGCGTGGGTCCCTGCCTGTTACTGTGTGGGTCCTGTGTGGGTCCCTGCCTGTTACTGTGTGGGTCGTGCATGGGTCCCTGCCTGTTACTGTGTGGGTCCTGCGTGGGTCTCTGCCTGTTACTGTGTGGGTCCTGCGTGGGTCCCTGCCTGTTACTGTGTGGGTCCTGCGTGGGTCCCTGCCTGTTACTGTGTGGGTCCTGCGTGGGTCTCTGCCTGTTACTGTGTGGGTCCTGCGTGGGTCCCTGCCTGTTACTGTGTGGGTCCTGCGTGGGTCCCTGCCTGTTACTGTGTGGGTCCTGCATGGGTCCCTGCCTGTTACTGTGTGGGTCCTGCGTGGGTCTCTGCCTGTTACTGTGTGGGTCGTGTGGGTCCCTGCCTGTTACTGTGTGGGTCCTGCGTGGGTCCCTGCCTGTTACTGTGTGGGTCCTGCGTGGGTCCCTGCCTGTTACTGTGTGGGTCCTGCGTGGGTCCCTGCCTGTTACTGTGTGGGTCCTGCGTGGGTCCCTGCCTGTTACTGTGTGGGTCCTGCGTGGGTCTCTGCCTGTTACTGTGTGGGTCCTGCGTGGGTCCCTGCCTGTTACTGTGTGGGTCCTGCGTGGGTCCCTGCCTGTTACTGTGTGGGTCCTGCGTGGGTCCCTGCCTGTTACTGTGTGGGTCCTGCGTGGGTCCCTGCCTGTTACTGTGTGGGTCCTGCGTGGGTCTCTGCCTGTTACTGTGTGGGTCCTGTGTGGGTCCCTGCCTGTTACTGTGTGGGTCCTGTGTGGGTCCCTGCCTGTTACTGTGTGGGTAAACCCAAATACGCTCCGTTTACTGTGTGGCGCCTGTGTAGTCCCAAAATTGTGTCCCCCGCCCATGTGGTGGTGTACTGGCCCCCCCCGCGTTACCCCGTGGTCTCACCCGCCCCGTTTACTGTGTGGGTCTCAAAGCCCCGCCAAAGTGTGTGGTGGGTCTCGTGGGCCTGCCGCTGTGTGGGTTTACTGTGGTGGTCTTGGGACCCCTTCCCCACCCCCCAGCACCGGCAGGGGACGATGGATCTATCATCATCATCATCAGCGGGGCCGGAAGCACAGACAGGGATGCCAGCGGTATTGACGCCTCTCTCAGGAGGGGAAGTTGCTGGATATTTAAACACAGATAAGAGGGTTTACCAGAGGCAGCAACAAACCCAAACAACTGACTGATCACTGCGGAAAAACAAACACTGCAGCGTTTCACTAGTCCTGTTTTCACTGTATGCAATAATACATAATAATTATTATTATTTATTTCTTACAGAAATCACAGAAGCCATATGTACATACACATAGTGTTGGCACAAAGACAGCCATGTTAAATGCAAACACACATTTATTTATTTATTTAGATTCAAAACTTTTAATCTGAAAGCAAAATATTCAATTTAACTCTGACAGAGTACTTTTAACTCCAACAGGCACCACATGAACGTTTTACTTAACTGATAATCTCTCTGTAACATATACGCATAAATAGCAATATTATCAGCTAAACAGATAAAGCGGAAGATATATAACAGATAGCTATAACAATCCTCCATTTTATGGCCATAATCTAAAATATCATGTTTTATATTTGCGGTGGAGACTAAACTCTTGTGTTTTTAAGAAGGCCCTAGAGGGGGATAAAGAAGGGGAGCAGAACACAGACACGCTGTCAGACACACAGAGGAATGCTTAGAACCATCCAGAATACAGAGCTGTCAGACACACAAAGGAATGCTTAGAACCATCCGGAATACGGAGCTGTCAGACACACAGATGAATGCTTAGAACCATCCGGAATACGGAGCTGTCAGACACACAGATGAATGCTTAGAACCATCCGGAATACGGAGCTGTCAGACACACAGATGAATGCTTAGAACCATCCGGAATACGGAGCTGTCAGACACACAGATGAATGCTTAGAACCATCCGGAATACGGAGCTGTCAGACACACAGATGAATGCTTAGAACCATCCGGAATACGGAGCTGTCAGACACACAGATGAATGCTTACAACCATCCGGAATACGGAGCTGTCAGACACACAGATGAATGCTTAGAACCATCCGGAATACGGAGCTGTCAGACACACAGATGAATGCTTAGAACCATCCGGAATACGGAGCTGTCAGACACACAAAGGAATGCTTAGAACCATCCGGAATACGGAGCTGTCAGACACACAGATGAATGCTTAGAACCATCCGGAATACGGAGCTGTCAGACACACAGATGAATGCTTAGAACCATCCAGAATACGGAGCTGTCAGACACACAGATGAATGCTTAGAACCATCCAGAATACGGAGCTGTCAGACACACAGATGAATGCTTAGAACCATCCGGAATACGGAGCTGTCAGAGATACAGAGAAATGCTTAGAACCATCCGGAATACGGAGCTGTCAGACACACAGAAGAATGCTTAGAACCATCCGGAATACGGAGCTGTCAGAGATACAGAGAAATGCTTAGCATTGCCATATGATTTGTCTTTGTTCGAAATTAAAAGACTTTCATGTGTACTTAAAGAAAATATTGTTCAAAGTTCTTATATAGCCTTCAAACTCATCTTATTAACATTTTGGTTACATAAATAACATTTCTTTTTTTGTCAGAACTATGTAGTTTTGTGTGGCATGATTAGGGCTATGTAGTTTCGTGGGGCATGATTAGGGCTATGTAGTTTCGTGGGGCATGATTAGGGCTATGTAGTTTCGTGGGGCATCATTAGGGCTATGTAGTTTCGTGAGGCATGATTAGGGCTATGTAGTTTCGTGGGGCATGATTAGGGCTATGTAGTTTCGTGGGGCATGATTAGGGCTATGTAGTTTTGTGGGGCATGATTAGGGCTATGTAGTTTCGTGGGGCATGATTAGGGCTATGTAGTTTCGTGGGGCATGATTAGGGCTATGTAGTTTCGTGGGGCATGATTAGGGCTATGTAGTTTTGTGGGGCATGATTAGGGCTATGTAGTTTTGTGGGGCATGATTAGGGCTATGTAGTTTCGTGGGGCATGATTAGGGCTATGTAGTCTCGTGGGGCATGATTAGGGCTATGTAGTTTTGTGGGGCATGATTAGGGCTATGTAGTTTCGTGGGGCATGATTAGGGCTATGTAGTTTCGTGGGGCATGATTAGGGCTATGTAGTTTCGTGGGGCATGATTAGGTGTCAGATCTGGATACAACAGACAAAGCCCTGAGTGGGAGTGAAGTAGTTTGGCTTCAGTTTTCAGTGAAACAGTAAGAAGTGTAAGAAGTGTTAATACTTGGCAAATTCAGGTTAACGAGATTAATGAGAGTTTATGCTGTAATTAATGAGACCCTTCAAAATTTTTGTGAATGTGTTAATGGTTCTCTATACTTACACTTGTGGTTTTTTATGTCACTTTGATACACAAGTTACTGTTGGAGATGGAAACAACTCCACTCGATCTCTATTCCTAGTCCGATTAGTCTGCACTTGATCTCTATTCCTCGTCCGATCGGTCTGCACTTGATCTCTATTCCTAGTCTGATCGGTCTGCACTTGATCTCTATTCCTAGTCCGATTAGTCTGCACTTGATCTCTATTCCTCGTCCGATCGGTCTGCACTTGATCTCTATTCCTAGTCCGATTAGTCTGCAGTTGATCTCTATTCCTCGTCCGATCGGTCTGCACTTGATCTCTATTCCTAGTCCGATTAGTCTCCACTTGATCTCTATTCCTAGTCCGATTGGTCTGCACTTGATCTCTATTCCTAGTCCGATCGGTCTGCACTTGATCTCTATTCCTCGTCCGATCGGTCTGATTTGTGCAGTCTCATGAAGTGCCAATGTGGCCCTACTGAAGTCTCTGTGGTGTTCATTTGCTCTGCAGGACACTGTCTGAGCTGCAGTTTCTCGGTCGCATTCCCCCATGCAGCCTGCATGAGCCTCGTCGCATTCCCCAATGCAGCCTGCATGAGCCTCGTCGCATTCCCCAATGCAGCCTGCATGAGCCTCGTCGCATTCCCCAATGCAGCCTGCATGAACCTCGTCGCATCGCTGTGCCTTTGGCCTTTCAGCTGTGTTGGTAAAGGTACAGACCGCTGACCTCACTCAAAGTGGCGGGAACTTGGGGGTCAGATTTATTTTGTTGGTTGGCCTTTGCGAGGCCCCAGAGCGTTATTTCAGGATGTGCTGATTAAGTAGAGCTTTGTATGGGGGGCGGAGGGTCAGCACATGCTTTTGCTCCACCATGGAAATCAGTCATAGGAAAGACATGCTTCTGGAGAGCCCTTCCCAGCTGTCCACTGCCACCCCCGCCAATCAGGAGAGCCCTTCCCAGCTGTCCACTGCCACCCCCGCTAATCAGGAGCTCACAGACGGCATGAACAGGATACTGAAATGTGTGTGTGCTTGTGCAAGTGCACAGAAACAGGATACTGAAATGTGTGTGTGCTTGTGCAAGTGCACAGAAACAGGATACTGAAATGTGTGTGTGCTTGTGCAAGTGCACAGAAACAGGATACTGAAATGTGTGTGTGCTTGTGCAAGTGCACAGAAACAGGATACTGAAATGTGTGTGTGCTTGTGCAAGTGCACAGAAACAGGATACTGAAATGTGTGTGTGCTTGTGCAAGTGCACAGAAAGACTTTCGAGATCATTTCACACTCTCCTCTCTGGTACTGAGACATTATAATTACACTACCAGAGGGGCGGGTGTGGTTCACGAGGCTCCATAATGTGTGCCGATATTGGGCTATAAATCAAGGATTCACATGAACCAATCAAAAGGTGTGTCACTACCTTATCAGAAAAGTGATTAGTTTAAATCAGGAAGTCATTGATAATGCTATCATTTCTTATTTTTTTATGTGAAATACATTTTTAATGATCACTTAACACTCACTAGATTAGTGTACATATATATAAATTTTTCAAAAGAACTTGCAAAGACCTTAACAATTGTTTACTACATGTAGATTGTACATAATATATTCGATTGTGCAATATTATCATACAAATTCATGCATTGCCTTTGTGGGATATTTCTTCCAATTACATGATTATTATAAGATGTAGTTTTCTGATACTTTGTACTGTATTAGATGAGTGAGTGATGAGATCTCCATGTATCATCCTGTCATGGTTTAACTCTCCTTTCCTCTAAATTCCACGCCTCACATATTTTCTCTGTATCGGATTTGTTCCCCGCATTCCCGTGCGGGATTTTCCTTTCGCCAGGTGATTAGTTGGTTCACCTGTCGTTCGCGTCAGGAGGTACTTATATCCCTGAGTTCCGCTTCCTGATGCTTCGTTATCACTTCGTACCTGCACGAATGTTTTAGGTCGTTGTCTGTTTCCTCTGCACGCAAGTATCTAAAGATTTTGTTCTTTATTCGCGTAACAGAGCTTTGCAAATAACTACTTAGAAGCTCAGGGAGTATTGTTTGTATTTCTCCCTTTCCTCTTCTCCTTCCTACTCCCGCTCTCTGTGTTGTTTGAGGGTGTGAGTGTTATTTTACTTTCATTTCTTTCACCAGTTATCGGGCGTATTAGTCAAGTTCCGAGGGTGTCTTTCGGTTTTGCTGTGCTATCCCTATCAGTTTAGTTCGCCCGTGTTTACGTGGCGATTCCGTTTATCTAGGGTGTTTTTGGTTTTCGGCTACTGCTCGGAAGTTCTTCCACATTGTTTATTCTCTGTTCGCATTTGGCTCATCGTTGTACCACTACAACGCCCTGACAGTATAACGAAGCCAGTATGGATGAGTCAGCGAATTTATCTCCTGGTCAACAAGGAGATAATCCCTCTGAGGAGAGTATCTCCGCTCTCCGCAGACAGCAGCAGGCACTTACCGGTCAAGTGCAAAGTCTGACAAACCAGTTGCGGGTCCAGGAGGGTTGGTTTCGGGAATTGGCGGAGAGTATGCGGCTACTCACGGGCGCACAACAACCGCCTCCTCCGGCAGTTCAAGTCTCTCTCCCCCCAGGTTCCGCGATTCTAAAAGAACCAAAATTACAGCTGCCCCTCCGTTATGACGGTCGGGTTGGCAAGTGTCGGGGGTTTCTCGCGCAGTGCATTATATTTTTTAAAGCCCAGTCAACACGGTTTGTTACCCAAGAGTCCCGGGTGGCTTTCATTTTTTCTCTTCTCACCGGCCCCGCTCTTGACTGGGCTACCCCCTTAATTATGAACAGCTCTCCCACGCTTAGCACGGCCAAATCGCTAATGGACGTTATGGAGACAGTGTTCGACCAGCAGATTTCTGGCCAGGAGGCAGCAAGGCGCCTGGTTCGCTTCCGTCAGGGTAACGAAACAGTGGCTGATTTTTCCATCAGGTTTCGTGCCCTGGCGGGCGAGACAGGTTGGCCAGAGGCTCCTCTTATCACTCAGTTCATTGAATCTTTGAGTGATCCTATTCAGGATGCCCTGGCGGTATTGGAGCCTTGTGAAACACTGGATGCGTTAGTAGCCACGGCTATCCGTATTGATAACCGTGTTAGAGATCGGGCTCGCATTAAGACAGGCAAGAGAGAGTGCACCGCTACTGCTCCCTTTACACCGTTTACCGTGCCCATTCCGCCTCTAGCCGCTTCCACTTCACGTGGCTATGAGGAGCCTATGCAGGTAGATGGTGCGTCCTACAGCTCTCCCAGAGATTCCTCGTCCACGGTGGGTTGGTGTCGCTACTGTAAGCGCCAGGGACATACCATCAACCATTGTCCTAAGCGATCGGGAAAAGGTCCGTCTCGTTAGAGGAACCGGGACCCCTAGCGAGACAAAATGACATTACATCTCGGACTCTACTCCCAGTGAGGATAATGAGGCAACAGCGCCCTCTACTGGCAGAAGCTTTTATTGACTCTGGGGCGGTTGGGTGTTTTATGGATTCACGGTGGGCTAGAGAACATCGCTTTCCCATCCGCAAACTCTCCCATTCGCGCCACATCACCGCTCTTGATGGCCGACCGTTGGGAGGAGGTGTGATTAAAGAGATCACCGCTCCTCTCACGATGATCATTGCTCATAAGAATCACACCGAGACTATTCAGTTCTTTTTAGTGGATTATCCCATTGTATTGGGCCATACGTGGTTGGTGGAGCACAATCCACATATTAAATGGGGGAGGGGCGAATTTAGTGTTCTTCAGTGGGGGTCTCGGTGCACTACCCAGGGTCACGTTCCTCTATCTGGGGGTTCGAGGGGACATTCAGGAGCTACTGACTGCAGCTCCGACTCAGAGACAGAGGAGAGTATTATTGTTTCGGATTCTCAAGACTCCGTCCTGGGATCGGAGGTTGAGGACGAGAGTCTGGAATGGGACTCTCGTGCTGATAGTCTGTCTGGTTGGGAGGAGAGTTCCCAGGAGGAGTTTTCTGACTCTGATATTCGGTGGTCACCTTCTCTCTCTCCCTCTTCCAAGACGGGGAGGGTTAGCTTGGCAGGGTCGTTAGAATTCCCATTACCTCCCAACGTTCCTTCCAATTACGCTAGCCTGGCTGAGGTTTTCAGCAAACAAAGAGCCACCACCCTCCCCCTTCACCGCCCGTACGATTGCGCCATTGAACTGCATCCTGGTACCAGCCCTACCAGAGGCAGTTTATACTCCTTGTCTGCTCCTTTATACTTATACGTTATACTCCTTCTTCCACATTGTTTATTCTCTGTTCGCATTTGGCTCATCGTTGTACCACTACAACGCCCTGACACATCCTGTATATCCCACATAAAACAAGCCTTTCTGTTCTGCCAGCTGAACCACCTCGTTCACTATATTTCATACCCATCTCACATTTGTCTTATGTCAGGTAGTGGCAAACATAAAATAGACCGTGAGATAATTATGTTATAAACTCAAAAAGAAATCCCCACCCCCCACACATCTGAGTGGAATAGAGACAATGTTGGGAGTTCTGTAGGAGGGAACATACGTTTATTCATCAGCGATAAAAAAATACAGCTTACTCATAATGCTGTCATTATTCAGCCTTCAGTCATGTGACTTACTTCAGAATATGCAGCCTGGGAATTCAATTTTGTTTGCAACAGAGCTTCTCTCATGACTGCGTGACTGAACTGACTGGCGCGTATATGACTGTAGCGTCACTGAACTGACTGGCGCGTATATGACTGTAGCGTGACTGGACTGACTGGCGCGTATATGACTGTAGCGTGACTGGACTGACTGGCGCGTATATGACTGTAGCGTGACTGGACTGACTGGCGCGTATATGACTGTAGCGTGACTGAACTGACTGGCGCGTATATGACTGTAGCGTGACTGGACTGACTGGCGCATATATGACTGTAGCGTGACTGAACTGACTGGCGCGTATATGACTGTAGCGTGACTGGACTGACTGGCGCGTATATGACTGTAGCGTGACTGGACTGACTGGCGCGTATATGACTGTAGCGTCACTGGACTGACTGGCGCGTATATGACTGTAGCGTCACTGGACTGACTGGCGCGTATATGACTGTAGCGTGACTGGACTGACTGGCGCGTATATGACTGTAGCGTGACTGGACTGACTGGCGCGTATATGACTGTAGCGTGACTGGACTGACTGGCGCGTATATTACTGTAGCGTGACTGGACTGACTGGTGCGTATATGACTGTAGCGTGACTGGACTGACTGGCGCGTATATGACTGTAGCGTGACTGGACTGACTGGCGCGTATATGACTGTAGCGTGACTGGACTGACTGGTGCGTATATTACTGTAGCGTGACTGGACTGACTGGTGCGTATATGACTGTAGCGTGACTGGACTGACTGGCACGTATATGACTGTAGCGTGACTGGACTGACTGGCGCGTATATGACTGTAGCGTGACTGGACTGACTGGCGCGTATATGACTGTAGCGTCACTGGACTGACTGGCGCGTATATGACTGTAGCGTGACTGGACTGACTGGCGCGTATATGACTGTAGCGTGACTGGACTGACTGGCGCGTATATGACTGTAGCGTGACTGGACTGACTGGCGCGTATATGACTGTAGCGTCACTGGACTGACTGGCGCGTATATGACTGTAGCGTGACTGGACTGACTGGCGCGTATATGACTGTAGCGTCACTGGACTGACTGGCGCGGATATGACTGTAGCGTGACTGGACTGACTGGCGCGTATATGACTGTAGCGTCACTGGACTGACTGGCGCGTATATGACTGTAGCGTGACTGGACTGACTGGCGCGTATATGACTGTAGCGTCACTGGACTGACTGGCGCGTATATGACTGTAGCGTCACTGAACTGACTGGCGCGTATATGACTGTAGCGTCACTGGACTGACTGGCGCGTATATGACTGTAGCGTCACTGGACTGACTGGCGCGTATATGACTGTAGCGTCACTGAACTGACTGGCGCGTATATGACTGTAGCGTGACTGGACTGACTAGCGCGTATATGACTGTAGCGTGACTGGACTGACTGGCGCGTATATGACTGTAGCGTGACTGGACTGACTGGCGCGTATATGACTGTAGCGTCACTGAACTGTCTGGCGCGTATATGACTGTAGCGTGACTGGACTGACTGGCGCGTATATGACTGTAGCGTGACTGAACTGACTGGCGCGTATATGACTGTAGCGTGACTGGACTGACTGGCGCGTATATGACTGTAGCGTGACTGAACTGACTGGCGCGTATATGACTGTAGCGTGACTGGACTGACTGGCGCGTATATGACTGTAGCGTGACTGGACTGACTGGCGCGTATATGACTGTAGCGTCACTGGACTGACTGGCGCGTATATGACTGTAGCGTGACTGTAGCGTGACTGGACTGACTGGCGCGTATATGACTGTAGCGTGACTGGACTGACTGGCGCGTATATGACTGTAGCGTGACTGGACTGACTGGCGCGTATATGACTGTAGCGTGACTGGACTGACTGGTGCGTATATGACTGTAGCGTGACTGGACTGACTGGCGCGTATATGACTGTAGCGTGACTGGACTGACTGGCGCGTATATGACTGTAGCGTGACTGGACTGACTGGCGCGTATATGACTGTAGCGTGACTGGACTGACTGGTGCGTATATGACTGTAGCGTGACTGGACTGACTGGCGCGTATATGACTGTAGCGTGACTGGACTGACTGGCGCGTATATGACTGTAGCGTGACTGGACTGACTGGTGCGTATATGACTGTAGCGTGACTGGACTGACTGGCGCGTATATGACTGTAGCGTGACTGGACTGACTGGCGCGTATATGACTGTAGCGTGACTGGACTGACTGGCGCGTATATGACTGTAGCGTCACTGGACTGACTGGCGCGTATATGACTGTAGCGTGACTGAACTGACTGGCGCGTATATGACTGTAGCGTGACTGGACTGACTGGCGCGTATATGACTGTAGCGTGACTGGACTGACTGGCGCGTATATGACTGTAGCGTGACTGGACTGACTGGTGCGTATATTACTGTAGCGTGACTGGACTGACTGGTGCGTATATGACTGTAGCGTGACTGGACTGACTGGCGCGTATATGACTGTAGCGTGACTGGACTGACTGGCGCGTATATGACTGTAGCGTGACTGGACTGACTGTAGCGTGACTGTAGCGTCACTGGACTGACTGGCGCGTATATGACTGTAGCGTGACTGTAGCGTGACTGTAGCGCTGGACTGACCTGTAGTAGGAATCCCTGTGACAAATGCAGAGTCATATTCTAGCGCACAGGAAACAGAAAGGTTTCCCAGCAACGTGTGTCAGCGTGGCGACTCCCCACCACAGCAAGCTGAGCGGACTGTGGGAACATTTCTCCAAACATTTCATACCCCCAGAATGACGTGTTCACCAAGTGCAGCATCCAGAGCCTCACATTCTTTCTTATGAATCACATTTTTTTCTGCCCAGCTTCCTCCAAACTCAGTAGCCTTGTCAGTGCAGGTCAGTTAACTCGTGCTTCAGAAAACATAGAGTGCAGATTGACCACCTGGTGGCGCTATAGTGCGCAACGGCCAGCTCCCATGGCCTGCTTGACCACCAGTTACTTTGGTAAATTTGGTAAAGGCCTTTTTTATGAGGAAATCAACTGTCAATTGCTCTCATTCCTTTCCTTTTTTTATTATTTTATTTTAAGCACATTGTGTCGCAATTGTTGTATGAAATGTGCTCTATAAATAAAATTTGATTGATTGATTGAATTGAATGGGGTATTTGTGTGATTGAAATTGTCAATATTTTCTGCATGTGCCAGCAGGAAGCCACTGCGGTGTGATGAACCGCTTATGGTAATGTATGGAATTATTAAACTATATAATGGCAAAATACCTGTTCAGCATGTCTGCAGTGCTGGGGGGACCAGGGTACTGCTACTCACATGCATCCCATAATCATAATGAGACCTTACACCCCGTAAGAGGCCTGCCGTAACGAGACCTTACACCCCGTAAGAGGCCTGCCGTTAGAGACCTTACACCCCGTAAGAGGCCTGCCGTAATGAGACCTTACACCCCGTAAGAGGCCTGCCGTAACGAGACCTTACACCCCGTAAGAGGCCTGCCGTTAGAGACCTTACACCCCGTAAGAGGCCTGCCGTAATGAGACCTTACACCCCGTAAGAGGCCTGCCATAACGAGACCTTACACCCCGTAAGAGGCCTGCCGTTAGAGACCTTACACCCCGTAAGAGGCCTGCCGTAATGAGACCTTACACCCCGTAAGAGGCCTGCCGTAACGAGACCTTACACAGCGTAAGAGGCCTGCCATAACAAGACCTTACACCCACCCCGTAAGAGGCCTGCCGTAATGAGATCTTACACCCCGTAAGAGGCCTGCCATAACGAGACCTTACACCCGTAAGAGGCCTGCCGTAACAAGCCCTTACACCCCGTAAGAGGCCTGCCGTAACGAGACCTTACACTCCTTAAGAGGCCTGCCGTAACGAGACCCTACACCCTGTAAGAGGCCTACCGTAAGGAGACCTTACACCCCGTAAGAGGCCTGCCGTAACAAGACCTTACACCCCGTAAAAGGCCTGCCGTAATGAGACCTTACACCCCGTAAGAGGCCTGCCGTAACGAGACCTTACACTCCGTAAGAGGCCTGCCGTAACGAGACCTTACAGCCCGTAAGAGGCCTTGCGTAATGAGACCTTACACCCCATAAGAGGCCTTGCGTAATGAGACCTTACACCCCGTAAGAGGCCTGCCGTAATGAGACCTTACACCCCGTAAGAGGCCTGCCGTAATGAGACCTTCAGTCCCAGCAAGCAACAGGAAACCAGTCAAGGGAAAAAGAAAAGAAAAGAAAGCAGACTCACGGCTGCCAGGAGTCGCTTCCTCTGTGGAATAAGCAGCTGTATTTTTAATGGCTTCTGAAAGTATTCAGCTCTTTGCAGTGTGGAGAATCTTACGCAGAAGAGCCTTTGGTTTTAAGCCGTCTTGCTCAGAGTGTTTGCCTTGCTGATGCTACACGATTGTGCAACATATGTCTCTCTTTTTTTGGCCATATCTAATATTTCCAAACAGAAATGGTTTATGGATCGACCTGCCAGGTAGTACTTATAACACATGACAAACGCATATACATTTAACCTGCAGAGAAATTTGGATATTATTATTTTAAATGTTCACAGTAATGAACACACTGTTGAACATGGTATTTTCATGGCTTCAGGGGGGAACACAGATCATTAAAAGGTTAAGGAAACCACCATAACCCTGTTGTATTACACACATGTGATTGTTTAAATCTCCCAGTGGGACTACCAGACAGTCACAAGAGTACAGGGTAACAGTTTAGGACAATCTGCATCAATTGAAGGGCAGCAACAAGCATGTTGCAGGCTTATCATTCTTCCGTCATTTCAGCCATCTCTTGTGGAAAGTATTTTCCTGCTTAGAGAGTCTCCAGGAGTCTGCGCAGCCGAGCCTCGGACCCTCCAGGAGTCTCCAGGAGTCTGCGCAGCCGAGCCTCGGACCCTCCAGGAGTCTGCAGGAGTCTGCGCAGCCGAGCCTCGGACCCTCCAGGAGTCTCCAGGAGTCTGCGCAGCCGAGCAGCACAGAGCATGCTCAGACTGATTTATCTGCTCTTCCATGCAGCACAGAGCACGCTCAGACTGATTTATCTGCTCTTCCATACAGCACAGAGCATGCTCAGACTGATTTATCTGCTCTTCCATGCAGCACAGAGCACGCTCAGACTGATTTATCTGCTCTTCCATACAGCACAGAGCACGCTCAGACTGATTTATCTGCTCTTCCATACAGCACAGAGCACACTCAGACTGATTTATCTGCTCTTCCATGCAGCACAGAGCACGCTCAGACTGATTTATCTGCTCTTCCATACAGCACAGAGCACGCTCAGACTGATTTATCTGCTCTTCCATACAGCACAGAGCACGCTCAGACTGATTTATCTGCTCTTCCATACAGCACAGAGCACGCTCAGACTGATTGATCTGCTCTTCCATGCAGCACAGAGCATGCTCAGACTGATTTATCTGCTCTTCCATACAGCACAGAGCACGCTCAGACTGATTTATCTGCTCTTCCATGCAGCACAGAGCACGCTCAAACTGATTTATCTGCTCTTCCATGCAGCACAGAGCACGCTCAGACTGATTTATCTGCTCTTCCATGCAGCACAGAGCACGCTCAAACTGATTTATCTGCTCTTCCATGCAGCACAGAGCATGCTCAGACTGATTTATCTGCTCTTCCATACAGCACAGAGCACGCTCAGACTGATTTATCTGCTCTTCCATGCAGCACAGAGCACGCTCAGACTGATTTATCTGCTCTTCCATACAGCACAGAGCACGCTCAAACTGATTTATCTGCTCTTCCATGCAGCACAGAGCACGCTCAGACTGATTTATCTTCTCTACACTTCTCTACCACCATCACCCCGTGGGAGACCGTGCACTGCGACAGCCCCCCCCGGCTTACCACCATCACCCCGTGGAAGACCGTCCACTGAGATGGTTACGGGTTAGCTGTTACACTTCTCTACACTTTCTGCTGTACGACACACTACCACATACCTTTTTAATCTTCCTATTTAACTGTAACTTGATTAGGGAAGATGGACGTATTGAAAAACCTTCCTGAGAAAGGAGCTAGCTCTTTTGAAACCGGTGATATTTTCCCTTTGTCTTCATTTCTGTATAGAATTTCAGCCCCTTTCTTTCACCCAAACCCATGAGAACCTGCCAGAAACTAACAAGCCTTTTGTTGAAAGTGAAACACGATCACGTACCTGAGTGATGTCACCTGGCGCAAACACAGGATGCTAAAGACGTGAATGCCGCTTTTTTGGGCCAATCGGAATATGAAGATGGAAGAAGATTGGCCATGCTTTACCAATCAGACGTGCCGTTACAGGGTCACACACGCTTTACCAATCAGACGTGCCGTTACAGGGTCACACACGCTTTACCAATCAGACGTGCCGTTACAGGGTCACACACGCTTTACCAATCAGACGTGCCATTACAGGGTCACACACGCTTTACCAATCAGACGTGCCGTTACAGGGTCACACACGCTTTACCAATCAGACGTGCCGTTACAGGGTCACACACGCTTTACCAATCAGACGTGCCGTTACAGGGTCACACACGCTTTACCAATCAGACGTGCCGTTACAGGGTCACACACGCTTTACCAATCAGACGTGCCGTTACAGGGTCACACACGCTTTACCAATCAGACGTGCTGTTACACGGTCACACACGCTTCGCCGGTTTGACGTGCCGTTGGGTGGGGGCACACGCTTCGCCGGTCTGACGTGCCATTCAGCCTTACAACCATCAGGTTGTATTCCACACAGCAGGGAAACACACTGACTTCGATTGCATGCAAATATCCTGCGGTTTATACTGAGTATACAGTTATATTAGTGCAGGATATATACAACTCACACAAAAAAGCCACAAATAAAGCCCCATTTACCCTGTATAGAGCAGCAGCTGTGCCCGTCCAGTTTGTGTGGTGTACACACAGCTCACTGGGATTTGGATACAATTTGTCTGCAGGAGGGCAGAAATTAGGTTTGTCTGCAGGAGAGCAGAAATAGGGTTTTTCTGCAGGAGGGCAGAAATAAAATTGGTTTGTAAGAGGGCAGAAATAAGGCTTGTCTGCAGGAGGGCAGAAATTAGGTTTGTCTGCAGAAGGGCAGAAATAATGTTTGTCTGTAAGTGCATTATTTAAAAATCAGGCGCAGAGGTTCCTCTGTGTGTTCATTAGATGGACGGGAGTGTTTAAGGAAGTGTCTCTCGCTGAGCCCACGCTCAGACCGCTGTAACCACAGAGAGCTGCTTGCATAAGAAGCATGTCAATGATTAGCAGACTGTACACAGACTGCAGTCATCTCGCACAAACAAATCACTAACTCACAGTTTGGTTTTCAAATGATATCCCTGGAACCCGTGCCAAAGGAACAGACTGGATGTTCGTACGAAGACTAAAACACGACCGTGTCGTTCTCAGCACAGAAACCTCATTTCAGGAAGCTGTGATAACATGTAGAGGGCAGCAAAAGTGTGGCGTGATGGAAAGAGGAGGGAAAGCAGCAGTTTCTCCAAAAAAAAATTCTGAATGAGCCCAGTATAATGGCTGTGTGACATAGACCGGTTTTGGTTAAAGAGAGAAGTATCGAATTCACAATATGCTTTTGGGGTTTTGTGTGAAAACTACACTGATGTACACGGTACCCTTGACACAAAAGACTGGATGTTGTGTACAATATCTAGTTTGCAGGATAAGCAAGCAGGGTACTTTGGGCAGCTTAAAGTATCTTAAAACAGCTTAAAATTAGCTTTTTAACAACTATTATCACCTTTCCCTAAAGCTAACATTGCCTTTCCCTAATCTTACCCTTTATTTAATCAACAAAGCACATGGCACATACAGTATATTGATAGTGCATTGACCATTAATGTGTATGTTTAAAGTATATTAATGTATGTTTCCAGAGTTGATTTCCAAGTTGGTTTTGTTGAAGTGTAAATACAGAGTGTCATATAGTAGTGTTGTTGAAGTGTATATACTTTTTAAAGAGATGTTTTAAAGATACTATAATTTACCACAGTAGATTACCATAAAATTATTTAATAAAGCAGCTGGACACAGGCATCATTATGCATGTAAACAGATTGAAAACCACAAAATCACAGGTCAGAGGTCAAATCTGATCAAAAGTGTATACAGGTCAGAGGTCAGAGGTCAGTGAGCACATAAAAGAAATTGCTACAGAAAGTGATGTCACCCCTGGAGTTTATGACTGGAAGATGATTAGAGTATGATTGGTTCCCTTGGCTCCATGAGTCATATCACGAACAGCAGGGGTGTTCAAAACCAAAAGCAGACCGAGCTGGTTACAGAAGAGCTGCTTTACACGTCGTACAGCCCTTCTAAAAATGGCGGTCACAGCATTCCATTACTCCTCCCATCAATGTATCATTCTTACCCCTTAGAGGGGGTGGGGGTGGGGGTGCTTCCCAAACAAGGTCATTACAATCAGCCTCATGCTGTTTAATTGCTACCATTACTTTTTTTTGTTAGATAGATTTTTACAAACAACCTGGTGGTAATAGAACATCGGCTGTAAGAATGAGCAGGGTGATGCTCTCCGTACAAGACAAGCATGGCCTGGAGAAGGGGTGTGGCCTGGAGAAGGGGTGTGGCCTGGAGAAGGAGCATGGCCTGGAGAAGGAGCATGACCTGGAGAAGGAGCATGACCTGGAGAAGGGGCGTGGCCTGGAGAAGGAGCATGGCCTGGAGAAGGGGCGTGGCCTGGAGAAGGAGCATGGCCTGGAGAAGGGGCGTGGCCTGGAGAAGGAGCATGGCCTGGAGAAGGGGCGTGGCCTGGAGAAGGGGCGTGGCCTGGAGAAGGAGCATGGCCTGGAGAAGGAGCATGACCTGGAGAAGGGGCGTGGCCTGGAGAAGAGGCGTGGCCTGTAGAAGGGGCGTGGCCTGGAGAAGGAGCGTGGCCTGGAGAAGGAGCATTGCCTGGAGAAGGAGCATGGCCTGGAGAAGGGGCATGGCCTGGAGAAGAGGCGTGGCCTAGAGAAGGGGCATGGCCTGGAGAAGGGGCATGGCCTGGAGAAGAGGCGTGGCCTGGAGAAGGGGCATGGCCTGGAGAAGGGGCATGGCCTGGAGAAGAGGCGTGGCCTGGAGAAGGGACATGGCCTGGAGAAGGGGCATGGCCTGGAGAAGAGGCATGGCCTGGAGAAGAGGCGTGGCCTGGAGAAGGGACATGGCCTGGAGAAGGGGCATGGCCTGGAGAAGAGGCATGGCCTGGAAAAGGGGTATGAAAGTCACCCTAAAATTGCACAAATAAAGACCATTTGAAACTCTGTACAAGTGACACATTATTGGGCTCTTTATGCTGCCCTGAACATGATTTAAGGGCCATCCATCCATCCATTACCTAACCCGTCTATCCCAGCATTCATTGGGCGAGAGGCAGGAATATACCCTGGACAGGTTGCCAATCCATCACAGGGCAAAGATGTAAGATGCAATACTAAATAAATAATTAATTAATGAATTAATTAATATCATATTGTATATTAACTAAATTATGAAATATACTTCAGTTCGGATAGTCATAATTATTAATGTTCATAACATATACCATACAACTATCAGTTGCAAAAACACTTTGAGGTTAATGTAGTTTTGAAAAGTGCATTAAAATGAATATTACAATGGTAAAGAATAATCCTATGCTTTTTCACCTTCCCAATCCCCCCATCAAGCCCCCCTTTAAACGCCCCCCCCCCCCCCGCCCCCCCCAACCTCGTTCCCAACAGCAAGTGAGCAGGACTCATTTCCAAATCATCTTCAAAATCATTGTTCTGTTTAGTTGAACCTACACTGATTTTAAGATGATTTGCCTCAAAAAACAAATGCTACACAAACTAAATATATTAGTCACCCAACAAATATTGCAATATTGGACTACAGTGTTATTATGGAATGAATACATTGATTCCTGTCACCTCTGCTTCTCTCCTCCATGACGATAAACATTGTAAACTCTTTGTTAAACACATTGTTAAAGTCTCAGAAATGTATTAATTAATCTCATTTGTGACATTATCTTACTGCAATGCCAAAGGTTTACTACAACACACAAGATGGTGGCTGTTAAGAGGCTTTGAGGTCAGGAGACGCTTAATGAGTTTGGAGGAGATGAGCTGGCCTCAGACCCTTACCTCCTCAGAGAGACGCTGGAGCCAGCAGAACCGTAAAGGCCATAAAACAACCATAAATGGACCATAAACAGACCGTAAATGAGCATAAAGACCGGAACTTGTCCTTAATAGTCAGATCTCTCACTGTGAGGAGCGTTTATAGAGACTGAAAAACAAGGGGAGTCAGATGCTGGCCAATAGGGGGACATAAATTGAATCAGACACTGGGCAATAAAGGGGGAGATTTGCATCTAACACTGGCCAATAGGGGAAAGAGATAGAGTCAGACACTGGCCAATAGGGGAAAGAGACGGAGTCAAGTTAGGGAGTCAGACACTGGCCAACAGGGAGTAAGATGGAGTCAGACACCAGCCAATAAGGAGAGAGATAGAGTCAGACACTGGCCAATAGGGGGAGAGATGGAGTCAGACATATAACTGGCTGAACTCCAGGACATTGGAGATAAACAAGCAAACAATCAAAACAAGATTCATACAATTATCTATTCTAGCAAATGAGGTATGTTAGCTACAGCAGCGCATGCTAATGTCCCCCCCCCCCCCAGCCAAAACTCGGAGACTCTCCTACCGCTGAGTCACAGACAGGGAAACACATCAGGGAAATTTCACTTCTCATTTAAATTTTTACGCTCAGTTTAACCCAACCACCACCGCCCAGTGTTACAGCAGTGGTGGTCTTGCTGTGCTGGTCTTGTCTGTTCACACCCTCAGTAGACTGCCTGTTCAGTGTCCCTGTGAGAGAAGCTTTCTCAGCTGTAGGTTCTCTTCCTGCTTAAGCGCTACTCATATCACCAGCCTTTGTAGATAGGAAGAATGGGGGAGTGTCTTCAGATATGAAAAGTTCCTGAGACAGGATGGCCAGCTAGTCTACAGATAAGCGTTCCATAAAAGCACTTCCAGTGATCTGTAGCAAGTCCGTTCAGACTTCTTTCATGCGCTTTCAACCCCCAGAGGTTTTTCCAAACCCATCGGATCTATGGTCTGTTTCACAAGCATTCACACATGTACTGGATGGAATCTGTATAAGCTTACATGAATGATCATTATTTAGCTTTGTGATACAGGTCTAACATTAACTGTACTGACTGCACTGATATTCTGGCCTGGTGAAGGTCGGCAGGGGTCTCATTTATACAATTTGCATCAATTAAATTCTAAATCGGAGTGTCCAACCAGTCCTGAAACTGTGCATAGGCATGTATACCTTCATAAGTTGTTTGTCTAAATGAATAGACCCCATTTCTTGTTTGTAAACAAAAGAGGATGCGTGCGCAACCCTGGGGCACCTTGGCAGGCTATCACAATGCGGCTGACTTGATCCTCAACAGTTTAACGGACCAAGTGCATCTACTTTTGTTTCTCGTTTTTTAATTTCACTTTCATCTTGGCAAAGCTATACAAATTATAGCTAGTGTTAGTCTTATTACAACTTTTCTGTAATGTTTTTGTTCTAAGCTAGCATATCTAGCTGTATTTAACTTAACGTTACGTTATAAATGAGTGCAAGCTAACCATCATAAACTGTCAATGTTTGATCGGCAGCAAGTTGATAACTTAATTTTAAATGTTAGGCTAACGCAATAAGTTGGACAGATAGGATACGCCACATTAACAAAAAATGAATTAATGCATAGTGTTGTTGTTGTGCTAGTGTACAACATGTCATCTAGTGTTGTTGTTGTGCTAGTGTACAACATGTCATCTAGTGTTGTTGTTGTGCTAGTGTACAACATGTCATATAGTGTTGTTGTTGTGCTAGTGTACAACATGTCATCTAGTGTTGTTGTTGTGCTAGTGTACAACATGTCATATAGTGTTGTTGTTGTGCTAGTGTACAACATGTCATCTAGTGTTGTTGTTGTGCTAGTGTACAACATGTCATATAGTGTTGTTGTTGTGCTAGTGTACAACATGTCATCTAGTGTTGTTGTTGTGCTAGTGTACAACATGTCATCTAGTGTTGTTGTTGTGCTAGTGTACAACATGTCATATAGTGTTGTTGTTGTGCTAGTGTACAACATGTCATCTAGTGTTGTTGTTGTGCTAGTGTACAACATGTCATATAGTGTTGTTGTTGTGCTAGTGTACAACATGTCATCTAGTGTTGTTGTTGTGCTAGTGTACAACATGTCATCTAGTGTTGTTGTTGTGCTAGTGTACAACATGCCATATAGTGTTGTTGTTGTGCTAGTGTACAACATGTCATCTAGTGTTGTTGTTGTGCTAGTGTACAACATGTCATCTAGTGTTTTTGTTGTGCTAGTGTACAACATGTCATATAGTGTTTTTGTTGTGCTAGTGTACAACATGTCATATAGTGTTGTTGTTGTGCTAGTGTACAACATGTCATATAGTGTTGTTGTTGTGCTAGTGTACAACATGTCATATAGTGTTTTTGTTGTGCTAGTGTACAACATGTCATATAGTGTTTTTGTTGTGCTAGTGTACAACATGTCATATAGTGTTGTTGTTGTGCTAGTGTACAACATGTCATCTAGTGTTTTTGTTGTGCTAGTGTACAACATGTCATATAGTGTTGTTGTTGTGCTAGTGTACAACATGTCATATAGTGTTGTTGTTGTGCTAGTGTACAACATGTCATATAGTGTTGTTGTTGTGCTAGTGTACAACATGTCATATAGTGTTTTTGTTGTGCTAGTGTACAACATGTCATATAGTGTTTTTGTTGTGCTAGTGTACAACATGTCATATAGTGTTGTTGTTGTGCTAGTGTACAACATGTCATATAGTGTTGTTGTTGTGCTAGTGTACAACATGTCATCTAGTGTTTTTGTTGTGCTAGTGTACAACATGTCATATAGTGTTGTTGTTGTGCTAGTGTACAACATGTCATCTAGTGTTTTTGTTGTGCTAGTGTACAACATGTCATCTAGTGTTTTTGTTGTGCTAGTGTACAACATGTCATATAGTGTTTTTGTTGTGCTAGTGTACAACATGTCATATAGTGTTGTTGTTGTGCTAGTGTACAACATGTCATATAGTGTTGTTGTTGTGCTAGTGTACAACATGTCATATAGTGTTTTTGTTGTGCTAGTGTACAACATGTCATATAGTGTTTTTGTTGTGCTAGTGTACAACATGTCATATAGTGTTGTTGTTGTGCTAGTGTACAACATGTCATATAGTGTTGTTGTTGTGCTAGTGTACAACATGTCATATAGTGTTTTTGTTGTGCTAGTGTACAACATGTCATATAGTGTTTTTGTTGTGCTAGTGTACAACATGTCATATAGTGTTGTTGTTGTGCTAGTGTACAACATGTCATCTAATGTTTTTGTTGTGCTAGTGTACAACATGTCATATAGTGTTTTTGTTGTGCTAGTGTACAACATGTCATATAGTGTTGTTGTTGTGCTAGTGTACAACATGTCATATAGTGTTGTTGTTGTGCTAGTGTACAACATGTCATATAGTGTTGTTGTTGTGCTAGTGTACAACATGTCATCTAGTGTTGTTGTTGTGCTAGTGTACAACTTGTCATATAGTGTTGTTGTTGTGCTAGTGTACAACTTGTCATATAGTGTTGTTGTTGTGCTAGTGTACAACATGTCATCTAGTGTTGTTGTTGTGCTAGTGTACAACATGTCATCTAGTGTTGTTGTTGTGCTAGTGTACAACATGTCATCTAGTGTTGTTGTTGTGCTAGTGTACAACATGTCATATAGTGTTGTTGTTGTGCTAGTGTACAACATGTCATCTAGTGTTGTTGTTGTGCTAGTGTACAACATGTCATATAGTGTTGTTGTTGTGCTAGTGTACAACATGTCATATAGTGTTGTTGTTGTGCTAGTGTACAACATGTCATCTAGTGTTGTTGTTGTGCTAGTGTACAACTTGTCATATAGTGTTGTTGTTGTGCTAGTGTACAACTTGTCATATAGTGTTGTTGTTGTGCTAGTGTACAACTTGTCATATAGTGTTGTTGTTGTGCTAGTGTACAACATGTCATATAGTGTTGTTGTTGTGCTAGTGTACAACATGTCATATAGTGTTGTTGTTGTGCTAGTGTACAACATGTCATATAGTGTTGTTGTTGTGCTAGTGTACAACATGTCATATAGTGTTTTTGTTGTGCTAGTGTACAACATGTCATATAGTGTTGTTGTTGTGCTAGTGTACAACATGTCATATAGTGTTGTTGTTGTGCTAGTGTACAACTTGTCATATAGTGTTGTTGTTGTGCTAGTGTACAACATGTCATATAGTGTTGTTGTTGTGCTAGTGTACAACATGTCATATAGTGTTGTTGTTGTGCTAGTGTACAACATGTCATATAGTGTTTTTGTTGTGCTAGTGTACAACATATCATATAGTGTTGTTGTTGTGCTACTGTACAACATGTCATATAGTGTTGTTGTTGTGCTAGTGTACAACATGTCATATAGTGTTTTTGTTGTGCTAGTGTACAACATGTCATATAGTGTTGTTGTTGTGCTAGTGTACAACATGTCATCTAGTGTTGTTGTTGTGCTAGTGTACAACTTGTCATATAGTGTTGTTGTTGTGCTAGTGTACAACATGTCATCTAGTGTTGTTGTTGTGCTAGTGTACAACATGTCATATAGTGTTGTTGTTGTGCTAGTGTACAACATGTCATCTAGTGTTGTTGTTGTGCTAGTGTACAACTTGTCATATAGTGTTGTTGTTGTGCTAGTGTACAACATGTCATCTAGTGTTGTTGTTGTGCTAGTGTACAACATGTCATATAGTGTTGTTGTTGTGCTAGTGTACAACATGTCATCTAGTGTTGTTGTTGTGCTAGTGTACAACATGTCATATAGTGTTGTTGTGCTAGTGTACAACATGTCATATAGTGTTGTTGTTGTGCTAGTGTACAACATGTCATATAGTGTTTTTGTTGTGCTAGTGTACAACATGTCATCTAGTGTTGTTGTTGTGCTAGTGTACAACATGTCATATAGTGTTGTTGTTGTGCTAGTGTACAACATGTCATATAGTGTTGTTGTTGTGCTAGTGTACAACATGTCATATAGTGTTGTTGTTGTGCTAGTGTACAACATGTCATATAGTGTTTTTGTTGTGCTAGTGTACAACTTGTCATATAGTGTTGTTGTTGTGCTAGTGTACAACATGTCATATAGTGTTGTTGTTGTGCTAGAGTACAACATGCCATATGTGCCCCTGCTACCAAATGACCACTTCCTACTGCCTAGATTTACATTCCTAATGACCCATTCCTAAAGACCTCCTACTCTGCAGGCTGCGGTATAATTACATCACCTGACCACTCCCACCAAGGCCATTCAGCAGCAGAGCGTACACAAGCACAAATGTGAATCTGTTACACCCAGCAGCTGTCTAGGCCAAATAAACATATACTGGTATGTCCTTACAGATGTTTGGAGTGCAGCTGTTTTGGTTTTTAAAAAATGTATTCCCAAATTGTGGAGTTTTCATAAGCAATATGTGAATTCACAGGCAATGAATGTACATTTGCATGCAATTCAAAAGTAATATTCCAAAGCATTCAGTCAGTGGCTTTCATTTTGATTTCAGTTTAGACTGTTATCACAGACTCATTTTAGTGGGAGCTAATTAGACCATTTTGTGTAAAATTAACTAACCTTACTGTACTTCACATGCAATTGAAATGTCTTCCCTACATTAACTGTGCTTTGCTTCAACATAATCTACTCAGTGAATCTGCAGTGTGGTCTGTCCCTGTACTTAGGCAATGTATAACTCTTTCTGATTTGTACATAACATTTGTCACTAATCTGCTATTGCTGATCACATGACTCTCCATGAAAAAAAGGCAAGATTGTTACATTGTGCAGAGAGGAATGGGAGTGGAAGTTTTTTTTTTTGGAAGCAACATTGGTTTTATTTTTTCCTTAATTCCTGGAAGGAATATTGTTTCTGGCTGGTTTGAATTTCTGGAATCAGCAGAGGTCAACATAGCAGCAGTTAGTTCTGCAGCTGCCTGGGTCAAGCGTGCTGGCCGCGTTTCAGCTTCATTTATAATCAATATAGTGCTGCATATTTTTGGCTTTGCGTTTGACGAGATTCATTTTTCAGTCTTTAAGTGTGTTTGGACTGCCTTAGTGTGAATGCAGAGCTGGCTTTAATCATACCCTCTACAGCCATACCCTCTACAATCATACCCTCTACAATCATACCCTCTACAATCATACCCTCTACAATCATACCATCTACAATCATACCCTCTACAATCATACCCTCTACAATCATACCCTCTACAGTCATACCCTCTACAATCATACCCTCTACAATCATACCCTCTACAGTCATACCCTCTACAATCATACCCTCTACAATCATACCCTCTACAATCATACCCTCTACAGCCATACCCTCTACAATCGTACCCTCTACAATCATACCCTCTACAATCAGACCATCTACAATCATACCCTCTACAATCATACCCTCTACAATCATACCCTCTACAATCATACCCTCTACAGTCATACCCTCTACAATCATACCCTCTACAATCATACCCTCTACAATCATACCCTCTACAATCATACCATCTACAATCATACCCTCTACAATCATACCCTCTACAATCATACCCTCTACAGTCATACCCTCTACAATCATACCCTCTACAATCATACCCTCTACAGTCATACCCTCTACAATCATACCCTCTACAATCATACCCTCTACAATCATACCCTCTACAATCATACCCTCTACAGCCATACCCTCTACAATCGTACCCTCTACAATCATACCCTCTACAATCAGACCATCTACAATCATACCCTCTACAATCATACCCTCTACAATCATACCCTCTACAATCATACCCTCTACAGTCATACCCTCTACAATCATACCCTCTACAATCATACCCTCTACAGTCATACCCTCTACAATCATACCCTCTACAATTATACCCTCTACAGTCATACCCTCTACAATCATACCCTCTACAATCATACCCTCTACAGTCATACCCTCTACAATCATACCCTCTACAATCATACACTCTACAGTAATACCCTCTACAATCATACCCTCTACAGTCATACCCTCTACAATCATACCCTCTACAATCATACCCTCTACAGTCATACCCTCTACAATCATACCCTCTACAATCATACCCTGTACAGTCATACCCTCTACAATCATACCCTCTACAATCATACCCTCTACAACCATACCCTCTACAGTCATACCCTCTACAATCATACCCTTTACAATCATACCCTCTACAATCATACCCTCTACAATCATACCCTCTACAGTCATACCCTCTACAATCATACCCTCTACAGTCATACCCTCTACAATCATACCCTCTACAGCCATACCCTCTACAATCATACCCTCTACAATCAGACCATCTACAATCATACCATCTACAATCATACCTTCTACAATCATCCCATCTACAGCCATACCCTCTACAATCATACCCTCTATAATCATACCCTCTACAGTCATACCCTCTACAATCATACCCTCTACAATCATACACTCTACAGTAATACCCTCTACAATCATACCATCTACAATCATACCTTCTACAATCATCCCATCTACAGCCATACCCTCTACAATCATACCCTCTACAATTATAACCTTCAATAGAGATCAATTCAAATGCAGAGACATTATGGTATCGCTTGTAAGAGTACCAGAAAATAAGATATCAAGAGTCTTTTGATGTTGTTGGGTCACAGACATCAGGAAGTCATGGCATGCAAAGGATATGTGACTAGATATAAAAAAATATTACTTCATTCTATATAAATGCAGGGGTGCCAATAATTGTGGCACACGTGGTTTTGTTAAAAATAATTATTTTTTGATGAGGAATTCTGTTTTTCTCATAATAAATTTATTTCAATTAAAGGTTGGATTTTCCTCATTTTTTCATTGTGAGATTAAGCTAATTCACCAAACGGTGAATTTTTTATAACCATTTTTACTCGTCTTTACCAGGGGTGTCAATAATTGTAGAGGGCAATGTATACAAATTATTTGTGCCAAACATAATCTCCCATTGGAAGAGCAAATAGCTAAAATTCTCACAAAACACGTTACTTTACTTTTGTATAATACCATTTAATGTGGTTTGCGCAGGCATTATATTAAAATGATATCAAATGAGGGCGTGCCTGACCCATTTCAGAACACTGCATCGGACAAAGAGACGGAGTCCCTAGTATTTTAATGCAGTAAGTATCTACAGTTCTTCACTGAGGAAACATGGGCTCAGTGTTAATATGAACCATGTGGTGAGTGATGGAAGTGGCGTAGGTGGAACATGCAATTAATCAGGAAGTGCGGGCGCTCCTGGAGGTTCTCTTCCTGTTCTGTTGATAAAACACATTCCTTATGGCTGCCTAATTTCTGTAATTACATTCAAGCAAAATGGCTGCCAGATGACCGCATCAGGAAGTGCAGAATCTACAAAACAATACAGTCCCCCATTTCATCACAAATAACTGTTTTTTACTCAGCTTCCTGCTGGTTCAGTCTGGCCCGCTATTCCGGCTCTTCAGTACTGGCAGTCATTCCCATGTAAAGATTCTGTCATATGATTAATATGGAACTAGATATTCAGTAGGAATATGATATAATATAAATATAAGCATATAAACGATTGAATAAAATAATCCAAACTTTATATTCTTGTCCATTTTAGATCCTAGAGAAATCTGTTAAAAGTTGTTGGTATTTATTTCAATTGTTTAAACTTTTAAATTATTATATTTGATTGAATTGTTGATTACACGTTGACTTGGGTTTAATGTATTCGCTTTAAAATGAAATTCAAGCTAAGATGTTTAAGCAACTTTATTTGTTAAAGGGGCAGTTCAGCCAGAAATTTCAATATTTCAATATGTTTCTACATGCCCAGACTGCTTTCTATCCATCCAGGTAGTTTAGCTGAGAAGTTGAGAACACCGTCCCAACAGTACACCAACTGTGTATATCCGCGCAAAGTATCGACCAAAGCCGCCAGAATTCTGGGGCTTATGTTAAACACAGTGTGCCCAAGTAAATACTGGCGTGCTTTGGTTGATACTTTGCATGGATATACACAGTTGGCTTACTTCAGTAGAGAGAAGTTTTTGAAAAAAACGTGCACAACAAGGTCTGTAGATGTTCATGAGTACCCGTGTCATTGTATTTGTAAAGAGACATTGCTGTAGATTTTTTTCTAATATAGATTTTTGGTGTTTTGACTGGCACAAACTTTAGACCAGTTGAGGTCTGGTATATAGGGGTGATGTCAAGGTGAGTTGCTGGAGATATCTACAAAACTGGTGAGTTCTCACAGCGTGGTATGTAGAGTTCTCACAGTGTGGTATGTGACTTCTCACAGCGTGGTACGTAGAGTTCTCACAGCGTGGTATGTAGAGTTCTCACAGCGTGGTATGTAGAGTTCTCACAGCGTGGTATGTAGAGTTCTCACAGCGTGGTATGTAGAATTCTCACAGCGTGGTAAGTAGAGTTCTCACAGCATGGTATGTAGAGTTCTCACAGCGTGGTATGTAGAGTTCTCACAGCGTGGTATGTAGAGTTCTCACAGCGTGGTATGTAGAGTTCTCACAGCGTGGTATGTGACTTCTCACAGCGTGGTATGTAGAGTTCTCACAGCATGGTATGTAGAGTTCTCACAGCGTGGTATGTAGAGTTCTCACAGCGTGGTATGTAGAGTTCTCACAGCGTGGTATGTAGAGTTCTCACAGCGTGGTATGTAGAGTTCTCACAGCGTGGTATGTAGAGTTCTCACAGTATGTAGAGTTCTCACAGTGTGGTATGTAGAGTTCTCACAGCGTGGTATGTAGAGTTCTCACAGTGTGGTATGTAGAGTTCTCACAGTGTGGTATGTAGAGTTCTCACAGTATGTAGAGTTCTCACAGCGTGGTATGTAGAGTTCTCACAGCGTGGTATGTAGAGTTCTCACAGTGTGGTATGTAGAGTTCTCACAGCGTGGTATGTAGAGTTCTCACAGCGTGGTATGTAGAGTTCTCACAGCGTGGTATGTAGAGTTCTCACAGCGTGGTATGTAGAGTTCTCACAGCGTGGTATGTAGAGTTCTCACAGCGTGGTATGTAGAGTTCTCACAGTGTGGTATGTAGAGTTCTCACAGTGTGGTATGTAGAGTTCTCACAGTATGTAGAGTTCTCACAGCGTGGTATGTAGAGTTCTCACAGCGTGGTATGTAGAGTTCTCACAGTGTGGTATGTAGAGTTCTCACAGCGTGGTATGTAGAGTTCTCACAGCGTGGTATGTAGAGTTCTCACAGCGTGGTATGTAGAGTTCTCACAGTGTGGTATGTAGAGTTCTCACAGTGTGGTATGTAGAGTTCTCACAGTATGTAGAGTTCTCACAGCGTGGTATGTAGAGTTCTCACAGCGTGGTATGTAGAGTTCTCACAGTGTGGTATGTAGAGTTCTCACAGTGTGGTATGTAGAGTTCTCACAGTGTGGTATGTAGAGTTCTCACAGTATGTAGAGTTCTCACAGCGTGGTATGTAGAGTTCTCACAGCGTGGTATGTAGAGTTCTCACAGTGTGGTATGTAGAGTTCTCACAGTGTGGTATGTAGAGTTCTCACAGTGTGGTATGTAGAGTTCTCACAGCGTGGTATGTAGAGTTCTCACAGCGTGGTATGTAGAGTTCTCACAGTGTGGTATGTAGAGTTCTCACAGCGTGGTATGTAGAGTTCTCACAGCGTGGTATGTAGAGTTCTCACAGTGTGGTATGTAGAGTTCTCACAGCGTGGTATGTAGAGTTCTCACAGCGTGGTATGTAGAGTTCTCACAGCGTGGTATGTAGAGTTCTCACAGCGTGGTATGTAGAGTTCTCACAGTATGTAGAGTTCTCACAGCGTGGTATGTAGAGTTCTCACAGCGTGGTATGTAGAGTTCTCACAGTGTGGTATGTAGAGTTCTCACAGCGTGGTATGTAGAGTTCTCACAGTGTGGTATGTAGAGTTCTCACAGTGTGGTATGTAGAGTTCTCACAGTATGTAGAGTTCTCACAGCGTGGTATGTAGAGTTCTCACAGCGTGGTATGTAGAGTTCTCACAGCGTGGTATGTAGAGTTCTCACAGTATGTAGAGTTCTCACAGCGTGGTATGTAGAGTTCTCACAGCGTGGTATGTAGAGTTTTCACAGCATGGTATGTAGAGTTCTCACAGCGTGGTATGTAGAGTTCTCACAGCGTGGTATGTAGAGTTCTCACAGCGTGGTATGTAGAGTTCTCACAGCGTGGTATGTAGAGTTCTCACAGCGTGGTATGTAGAGTTCTCACAGCGTGGTATGTAGAGTTCTCACAGCGTGGTATGTAGAGTTCTCACAGCGTGGTATGTAGAGTTCTCACAGCGTGGTATGTAGAGTTCTCACAGCGTGGTATGTAGAGTTCTCACAGTATGTAGAGTTCTCACAGCGTGGTATGTAGAGTTCTCACAGCGTGGTATGTAGAGTTCTCACAGCGTGGTATGTAGAGTTCTCACAGTATGTAGAGTTCTCACAGCGTGGTATGTAGAGTTCTCACAGCGTGGTATGTAGAGTTCTCACAGCGTGGTATGTAGAGTTCTCACAGTATGTAGAGTTCTCACAGCGTGGTATGTAGAGTTTTCACAGCATGGTATGTAGAGTTCTCACAGCGTGGTATGTAGAGTTCTCACAGCGTGGTATGTAGATTTCTCACAGCGTGGTATGTAGAGTTCTCACAGCGTGGTATGTAGAGTTCTCACAGCGTGGTATGTAGAGTTCTCACAGCGTGGTATGTAGAGTTCTCACAGCGTGGTATGTAGAGTTCTCACAGCGTGGTATGTAGAGTTCTCACAGCGTGGTATGTAGAGTTCTCACAGCGTGGTATGTAGAGTTCTCACAGCGTGGTATGTAGAGTTCTCACAGTGTGGTATGTAGAGTTCTCACAGTGTGGTATGTAGAGTTCTCACAGCGTGGTATGTAGAGTTCTCACAGCGTGGTATGTAGAGTTCTCACAGTGTGGTATGTAGAGTTCTCACAGTGTGGTATGTAGAGTTCTCACAGTGTGGTATGTAGAGTTCTCACAGCGTGGTATGTAGAGTTCTCACAGCGTGGTATGTAGAGTTCTCACAGTGTGGTATGTAGAGTTCTCACAGTGTGGCATGTAGAGTTCTCACAGTGTGGTATGTAGAGTTCTCACAGCGTGGTATGTAGAGTTCTCACAGCGTGGTATGTAGAGTTCTCACAGTGTGGTATGTAGAGTTCTCACAGCGTGGTATGTAGAGTTCTCACAGCGTGGTATGTAGAGTTCTCACAGTGTGGTATGTAGAGAAGAAGCTGTATCATTCAGAGATTTCCAACAGAATACATTTATTTCAGAAGTCACATACAGTATATATTTATAATAACCATAACATACGTCGCCTAATGTATTTAAATAAGTTTACAAAAAAACGTACAAAAGCGCCAACAGCAATGTATTTCAGCCCTAAGTGCTACGGGTGGTCGCTGTGGAAATGTCGACTGTACGGGACTTTGGCAAAATGTAACATGATAAAGTCTTTAGGGTTAATCAGAAAACAGCTGTAGCTGAATATACTGGTAAGCACTTGGTTTCCTAAACATATTTATACGAGAAATTTTGGCCAAAAAAATGAGGTGTTTTCTAAACCAAAAGTGCATCAGGTTCTGTATATAGTACAGTAAGCAAGGGAAAACAACGAATGCTCATTTGTACAACGTTTTAAAAAATATTATTGTTTCTATACGTGAACATGGTTTTCTTAGCGTGTATAAACGGTGCATTTTATGCATTTTACAGTCTGTGGCTGTGACGAGATGAGGGTTGTGAGTGCTTTGGGCTATTGATATCACCCTCCTATTTTATGGCACTGCAGTGTAACTGGAGAAGCTGAGGTTTTCGCAAGCGGCGACCCTTTTAAAATATACTGCGTCAAAATTTACGGGTTTCTTAAAGCTGTAGTTTATCATTTCAGACAAACATGAATACTGTAATTGAGACGGTTACGTCTCAACCACTAGGGGCAAAGTTTATCGAGCTAAAGCAAGACATGAAGGACGCTATATCATCACACACACAAATACCTGTAGCTACATGCAAGCACACGTGTGTGTGTGTTTCTGTATAATGTGTGTGTGTGTGTGTGTGTGTTTCTGTATAATGTGTGTGTGTGTGTGTGTGTGTGTATAATGTGTGTGTGTGTGTGTGTGTGTGTGTGTGTGTGTGTGTGTTTTGTGCAGAGAAACAGATGTACTCACAGCTGAAGTTGGGTGAGCTAGCCTTATACAGCACTCACATAAAGTGGATTCAGGACCTTTACCCTTATTCTGATACACCAGTAAAGCCTTCCAAACAGCTCACAGAACTCTGTTGATAGATAAATTTGGCACTGTAAGCAGAATGTAATATTGGGAATATAAATATGGATGTAATTAAGTATGTGTATAGTGTATAAATGAATAATATTTAAGACGGTATTTTTCTGGTGGATGATAAACATTCTCACACGCAGTGTGTGTGTGTGTGCTGCATGTCTTACCCTGAGTGTCACAACGTTGTGTGCGTGTGTGTGTGTGCTGCATGTCTAACCCTGAGTGTCACAGTGCTGTGTGTATGTGTGTGCTGCATGTCTTACCCTGAGTGTTACAGCGCTGTGTGTGTGTGTGTGTGTGTGTGTGTGTGTGTGTGTGTGTGTGTGTGTGTGTGTGTGTGTGTGCTGCATGTCTTACCCTGAGTGTCACAGCACTGGAACACCTTGTTCCTGTAAACAATCTGACTTGGACATCCATCATTCTCTGTCTGTTCTACTTCCTGCATCTACTGCTGCTGTGTGTGTGTGTGTGTGTGTGTGTGTGTGTGTGTGTGTGTGTGTGTGCATGCACGCGTGCGTGTATGTGTGCGTGTGAGTGTGTCTGTGTGTGCATGCGTGTGTGTGTGTGCGTGTGAGTGTGTCTGTGTGTGCGTGTGTGTGTGTGTGTGTGTGTGTGTGTGTGTGTGTGTGTGTGTGAGAGTGTGTGCGTGTGTGTGCAGAATGGGGGTATCTGTACTAGACTGTGGGGGCAGAATGGAGGTATCTGTACTAGACTGTGGGGGCAGAATGGGGGTATCTGTACTAGACTGTGGGGGCAGAATGGAGGTATCTGTAATAGACTGTGGGGGCAGAATGGGGGTATCTGTACTAGACTGTGGGGGCAGAATGGGGGTATCTGTACTAGACTGTGGGGGCAGAATGGGGGTATCTGTACTAGACTGTGGGGGCAGAATGGGGGTTTCTGTACTATACTGTGGGGGCAGAATGGAGGTATCTGTACTAGACTGTGGGGGCAGAATGGGGGTATCTGTAATAGACTGTGGGGCAGAATGGGGGTATCTGTACTAGACTGTGGGGCAGAATGGGGGTATCTGTACTAGACTGTGGGGGCAGAATGGGGGTTTCTGTACTAGACTGTGGGGGCAGAATGGGGGTATCTGTACTAGACTGTGGGGGCAGAATGGGGGTTTCTGTACTAGACTGTGGGGGCAGAATGGGGGTTTCTGTACTAGACTGTGGGGGCAGAATGGGGGTATCTGTACTAGACTGTGGGGGCAGAATGGGGGTTTCTGTACTAGACTGTGGGGGCAGAATGGGGGTATCTGTACTAGACTGTGGGGGCAGAATGGGGGTTTCTGTACTAGACTGTGGGGGTATCTGTACTAGACTGTGGGGGTATCTGTACTAGACTGTGGGGGCAGAAGCACTTGGGCCTTGGACAGCATGTGTGAATTTTTTCCCCTTATAACTCAGTTTTTGTCAGTAAAATAAAAATATAAATATAAACATGATATATGGAAAGTAAAACTTTCTCGAAACTATGCTTTAGTAAATGACTTTTATAAAATAAATGTTGTTCTAAGATGTCAGTATTGTACCTAAACTTTTATTTAGCATTATTAAGTTTCTCCTTCAGGCATCTTCTCAATGCAACAGAAAACCAGTCAAGAAACCCAATACTGCGACTCTGGACCTGCCCAAATAAAGGATCTTTTTGAATCCATAAGAATAAAATAAATGTACAGGAGCAACTCCAGTTAGCAGGCAGTAGGGAGGTTGGTTACTGGAGGTTTTAGTCGTTAGCGTGTCATTATTGTGTGGTACAGAAGCAAAGGCATAGGCAGACTGTCTGTGTGTGTGCGTGTGTGTATCTGTGTGTGTGCGTGTGCGCGTGTGTGTATCTGTGTGTGTGCGTGTGCGCGTGTGTGTGTGTGTCTGTGTGTGTGTGCGTGTGTCTGTGTGTGTGTGTGTGTGTGTGTGTGTGTGTGCGTGTGCGCGTGTGTGTGTGAGTGTGTGTGTCTGTGTCTGTGTGTGTGTGCGTGTGTCTGTGTGTGTGCGTGTGCGCGTGTGTGTGTGAGTGTGTGTATGTGTGTGTGTGTGTGCGTGTGTGCGTATGTGCGTGTATCTGTGTGTATGTGTTTGTGTGTGCGTGCCTATGTGTTTGTGCGTGCGTGTGTGTGTGCGTGAGTGTGCGTGTCTGTGTGCGTGTTTGTGCGTATGTGCGTGTATGTGTGTCTGTGTGTGTGTGTGCGTGCCTATGTGTTTGTGCGTGCGTGTGTGCGTGAGTGTGCGTGTCTGTGTGCGTGTTTGTGTGTTTGTGTGTATGTGTGTGTGTGTGTGTGTGTGTGCGCACGCGCGTGTGTGTGCGCGTGCGTGTCTGTGTGTGTGTGTGTGTGTCTGTGTTCTCAGACAGCGATCTTGTTGTATGTAAATAGTTCTCTTACAGCTCACATGTTCATTAGCAGGATGAAATGCAGAGTTTCACACAGTGTCCCCTGGGCCAGGGAATAAAACCTGGCTATCTTGCTAAAAACAATGTCGCATCAGATAGGCTAACCACAGCAAAAGGCTAACATTCGTGGCAATGCCCAAGGAATCCCTACATTGTTGCTTTTATAAAGAGCCAGTGCTAAGCTGGCATGAAGACAGTGAGGAGATGGCGTGGAGGTGCGAACATCCTGCATTACAATTGGCTGAGTAGCTCACCCTTCTGCATTTCAATTGGCTGAGCAGCACACCCGTCTGCATTTCAATTGGCTGAGCAGGCCGATCTCACCTCCCATTATAGATTTCACAAAATGAACGTATGCGAGGCTGGCAGCAGTTTTTATAGGACTGCAGTTGTCCACCCCAGTGCAATTTTCTTTTTAAAAAAGCCTTAATTGCCTGATAACATTTTTTTGGTCTAGAATGACCACATCGTAACCCGGAACTAAAACGTGAAAAAACTTTTAATCGTGCTTTTTCTTTTTTCTTTTTTTACATTAGCAAGCACTCATTTATTTTTAAGTGTTTATTGTTCATTTATATGAAAGCAGAACTGCGGCTTCCTGCAGTTTTTTATTTTTTGATGAAAGGACCAAGTGTGGTTTGGTTTGGATAAAAAGAGAGCTGCTGATCTGAGAATAATGAGAATAATTCAGCTCTCCCCAAAACCTCACAGCAGTTCCCCTCATTTCAATCTTCCCTGACTCACTCACTCACACACTCACTCACTCAGTCACTCACTCACTCACTCACACACTCACTCACTCACTCACTCACACACTCACTCACTCACTCACTCACACACTCACTCACTCACACACTCACTCACTCACTCACACACTCACTCACTCACTCACTCACTCACTCACACACTCACTCACTCACACACTCACTCACACACTCACTCACTCACTCACTCACTCACTCACACACTCACTCACTCACTCACTCACTCACTCACACACTCACTCACTCACTCACACACTCACTCACTCACACACTCACTCACTCACACACTCACACACTCACTCACTCACTCACTCACTCACTCACTCACACACTCAATCAATCACTCACACACTCAATCACTCACTCACACGCTCACTCACTCACTCACTCACACACTCACTCACTCACTCACACACTCACTCACACACTCACTCACTCACACACTCACTCACTCACTCACTCACTCACACACTCACTCACTCACTCACTCACTCACACACTCACTCACTCACTCACTCACTCACACACTCACTCACTCACTCACACACTCACTCACACACTCACTCACTCACTCACTCACACACTCACACACTCACACACTCACACACTCACTCACTCACTCACACACTCACTCACACACTCACTCACTCACTCACTCACACACTCACACACTCACACACTCACTCACTCACTCTCACTCACTCACTCACTCACTCACTCACTCACTCACTCACTCTCACTCACTCACTCACTCACTCACTCACTCACTGTCAGGCTATGGCAGAGTGCTGACTGCTTCTCACAATGGAAGCATAAATAAGATTCACCACAAAGTCATTTTTACAAATTACAGCAATTATGCTTATTTTGTTTGCCATGAAAGATTGAAATTGACAGATGAGATGAGTTGTGATGAGTTACCACTTTGATGGGATGAGTTGTGATGAGTTAACCCTTTGAGGGGATGAGTTAACCCTTTGAGGGGATGAATTGGGCTGAGTTAACCCTTTGTGGGGATGAGTTGGGATGAGTTAACCCTTTGATGGGATGAGTTGGGATGAGTTAACCCTTTGATGGGATTAGTTGGGATGCGTTAACCCTTTGATGGGATGAGTTGGGATGCGTTAACCCTATGTTGGTGCTGAGATTGAGGGGAGATAATTTTTAAGTGAAAAACACCCTAAAGCAAATCTGTCTGCACACACACAAACACACACAAGTTTTCAATAAGCAGACAGTTGCAATATCATAGACCTGGTCTTTGCATGTTCATCTCTCCTACTCATGCATATTCCTCTGGAATAATTAACCTGGAGATATAATGAAATAATAATAATTAAATGTATTACCAGCTGTGTGTCTTTTGGTGTAGTCCTGGATGTTTCTTAAGCAGGAGTTTTGCAGTGTTGGCTTCAGGGCCCTCTAGCTGCAGTTGGAGAAATGACAGCAAAAGGACATTAGCATTCATAGGTGACATCTGTTTTCCAGGGCCCAGCTCAGATTAGCATGTGATTAGCATGTTTGTACAAATTAACACTGTGTTCAGGTGTGATTAACATGTCTATACAGACTAACACTGTGTTCAGATGTGATGAGCATGCCTGTACAAACTGACACTGTGTTCAGATATGATTAGCATGTCTATACAAACTAACACTGTGTTCAGATATGATTAGCATGTCTGTACAAACTTAACACTGTGTTCAGATATGATTAGCATGTCTGTACAAACTGACACTGTGTTCAGATATGATTATCATGTCTGTACAAATGAACACTGTGTTCAGATGTGATTAGCATGTCTGTACAAACTGACACTGTGTTCAGATGTGATTAACATGTCTGTACAAACTGACACTGTGTTCAGATATGATTAGCATGTCTGTACAAATGAACACTGTGTTCAGATGTGATTAGCATGTCTGTACAAACTGACACTGTGTTCAGATGTGATTAGCATGTCTGTACAAACTGACACTGTGTTCAGATGTGATTAGCATGTCTGTACAAACTGACACTGTGTTCAGCCAAGTGCTTGGATACTGTATGAATACAGATAGATAACAGCCCAGTGACTATTCAAATAAAAATAGAAAGCTCGATTGTTGCAGATTTAGTATAAAGCTCGATTGTTGCAGATTTAGTAGAAAGCTTGATTGTTGCAGATTTAGTAGAAAGCTTGATTGTTGCAGATTTAGTAGAAATCTTGTTTGTTGCAGCTCCTGGACCATGATATTAACATTAACAGCTGTTCCACCTCTGCACATTATATTTACTCCCACAGTGGGGTCAGTGGGGTCAGTGGGCACGGACCTGCCACAAAATAATTTCCTGTCATTTCCTCAACTGCTTGAGCTTCCGGAAACTTCAGACACAATGGAGTGTCAGGTATGTGCTGGTTATTAAAAATTATAGGAAAAGATTTGACCATTAACACAAGGCTCAGGTCCAGCATTTATCTGTGGGCATTTATTAGTGGATTTCTTTTTGTGAAGATGAGCTGTTTACTGATGGTTACATGTTCCAAAAGTAAACAAATCAATGTACATTGAACCTGATACAGACACACACAGTAACCTATATAAAATAAGTATATGTAATTTAAATTCAATGCAGTGGCATGTATTACACGACTTTCCCATCTCCGATATTCTAGCAGAAGTTTAACGTTAGGCCTATAGCCTAAAATAATGCTGTCGGCCATTGATTGTAACGTTAGATATTACGTGGCCTAAGAATAGACATTGAATCATTATATTTGCATATAGCTATTTTATTAGTCTATGCAAATATATTTCTTGTTTTTTTCTCAGATCCTAGAATTTTGAAAATGTGGGGGATGGATGGCTGTATAGGAGAGATAGCCAGCCAAATCCGACAAACAAGCCAGATCTTGATGCGTGTGTGTGTGTGTACAGAAGCCTGTTTTGTTTATTAGTTTTAAATAGTATTAGGCAAAGATATATTTGGACACCATAAAATAAATATGTTTATTTGAATCATTAGGCTATTTATTTTTTCTATGATACAAAATTGTATTTATCTGTTCACTGTTGTTGTTGTTGTTGGTCAAGAGTTCTAAAATAAAAACGCCACCACTTTAAATAAGAAGTAGCCTATTTGCTGTCATTAGTTGAACACAATCGCATATTAATTATGCTTTATACTGCAATTCGGTTGCAAACAGCCACATGTAATAATTTTGTAATACAAAGTAGGCTATTAAAGTGTTGGCGTCTTGGAATATAATGTTATATAACAGAATACCTTTGTCAAGGTTTCTGGTTGATCCACGTTGAGTAGCTAGGCTAAACCCGATTATTAATGGTGTAGGCTACAGCATTTGCTCTCTGTTAAAACTCTAAAGAACTTTGGTTTGTGTCACGGCTCTGGAGCCGTGGAATATTGCCGTAGCTCAGGGCTCTGGAGTCAAGTTGATTTTGTGCTGATGAGAGTTGGGTAGTAGCTAGGCAACTGTAGGTACATCTTAACCGGTAGCAGTAGTAGTAATAATCACTTTGGAATGGGCTGGGGCAATTATCTAAGGGCGTTTTCACAAGTATAGTCCTTTTGGCTAGTCCGAATCAGAGTGAAATTGATACTTTTGGTTAGTTTTCTATTTCTAGCATAATGGGTAAGGAACTGGACTTGTAACTGAAAGGTTGCAGGTTTGATTCCCAGGTAGAACACTGCCGTTGTACCCTTGAGCAAGGTACTTAACCTGAATTGCTTCAGTGTATATTCAGCTGTATAAATGGATAAATGTAATAAGACGTAATAATAAGTTGTGTAAGTGGCTCTGGATAAGAGCGTCTGCTAAATGCCTGTAATGTAATGTAATGTAATATAGTAAAAATATATGGTAAAAAATAATTTGCTGAGGGGCGTGTACGAAGGAGCAGGGCCAGAAATATACTCGCAGAAGTCTTTCTCATTGGTCAGAAATTTGGAGTTGAAAAATGTTAACACGGAAATCAACAAGCGCGGAAAAGAACACTAACCGACTAACACAACTAACACTAACACTTCTATTTCAAAAGAAGACGTGTTGAGATCCGACAACGGAGAAGGTGAGTCTTGACTCGGCACTGATCGATTGTGCACACAAATCCCTTCTCCTCCAGTTTATCTGGAATTAGTTTATACACGTCATTGTTTTTGTGTACTTTATTCAGCACATTCTGGATGTGCTCTTCGGCCCAGATGTCAATCAAACATCGGACTTCTCCCAGCCATGTTACACCTGTCGTTCTGTTGCTAGGCTATCTCAACAAATGCCCGTGCAGACAGCCCATAATTCTCTGCGTTATGGTTCACTTCCTGCAATTGGGTCGAATTATGTTCTCACTGCAATCGAACTGCACTAGGGTTCGCTTGGAAACCGTCCGAGACCGCTTACAAGAGGTGGTCTGGGACCGGTTGATTTGGTCCGCACCAGAGTACGATTACTGCTTTCACAACCGCCCGTGTGGTTGAACCACACCAGGGTTCGATTAAAACGGACTAAATGCTGGTTTGTGAAAGCGCCCTAATTCACAAAAATGTGTTCAATATTGTTAGATCAGAGCAGCTAATTTAAAAAAAAGGGAATAAATGAACGTAAACTAGTTAATTTGAATCTGTGTGAACTGAAGTTTGAGCTGTGTGAGCGTGCACAACACTGGTGATTCCCAAAGCACAATCTGTTCCCCTCTCTGCAGATTAGTGTGTAATGCTTACTTACTGCACTGCCGCTGTGAGGAACAGCCTTTTCCAGAATCCTTATCTACTGCAGTCATCTCATGGATGAGCGCCAGGTTCCCAGCAGAGAATCAGATTTGCTAGTGGGCAGAACAGGAAGAGGATTTGGGCAGTTGGCACTAAAGAAGGAAGATAGATCCTCAAAACGATCCCCCGACAGGTTCTGCTTTCTACAAGAGACAATGGCCAGGATTCTGTCAACATTAAAAAAATATATTTTTAAAATTTCCTTAAGCACAGTTTGGCGAGTTTGGCGAGTTTGGCCTCTTAGTGATAATGCCTAATTCACCAAACTTCACTGGTTAAGTTACACATTTTAACTTAGTCAAAATTTAAGACAAACTTGTTTCCTCTCTCCCCTCTCTTGTTGAGGGGATTCAGAAAGTAAACTGGAAGTAAAAACTACAACTTGTAGTACAATATGCATGTCTATGGTACAAGAGCGGGATATATTACAAACTACTTCCTCACTATAGTTTTGCAGGATTTCTTTGCACACTGCTTGCAAAGTGAGGGGAGAGGGCACATAGTAGACAGGGGTCTGATTGGACAGGGGGCAGGGAACAGGGATCATATTCGGTCACAGCCAGGTCACTGCCACTCTGCTGTTGAAACAGGAAGTCTTGTCGCTCTCAGGTGTTGAAACAGGAAGCTCTGAACTGAAGATGAGATTAATGTAGTTTTTAATAGAATAATAATCAGGTAATACATACATATAACCTCTGGAAGCATAACATTGCTGTACAAGATGCTTTGGAGTCACTTGAAGTGCAATGTCTTGCTTTAAACCACAGACTCATTGATGCCCCTGTACCAGCCATCGTAAAGCCAGCAGGTTGTTGGAAACATCTGTAAATATCTAAAATATCTTTCATTGCACACAAAAACTGTCTGGGCCAATCGAAAACACACAATAAAACTGAAACAATATTAAAAACTCAGGAAGTGAACTATCCCTTTAACTTTAAATGAGAATTTTATATTTTTAGCGTTTACAAAATGTTTATCTGGCAGTTCCTGGTGGTTTAGTTTTTTTTTTTCTGAAGAAAAATTAAAGACTGTTATACTAAATATGAGCTTCAATTTCCTCCACAGGTACTGAATGTATTATGTTCTGAGATTCTTTCTCTATTAACTCGTTTCCGCTTTCCATTCTCTAATTGTATGTACTTGCCTAACTACCCAGTTCATGTTCAAGTCTATGTGTTATGTGTGAATCCGGTTCGCGTATTACGTGTGAATCCGGTCTGCGTATTACGTGTGAATCCGGTCCGTGTATTACGTGTGAATCCGGTCCGTGTATTACGTGTTCCCTTGTTATTTTATCATCTGCGCTCCTCATTGTTTTATTACGTGCACCTGTCTGTCATTTGCCCTTCCCGGTTCCTCACACCTGATCCTCATTGTTTATTGTCTCCCTCAGTGTATTTATACTCTGTGCTTTCAGTCCTTTGTTGTGAGTTCCTCACTGTTTGTTTGATTCTAGATTTTTTGAAGAAATAGTCAGAGTTGTCTGTTAGTGTCATTCTGTATATGTTCCTGAGTTTTTGTTATCCCTCGTCCTTTTCCCTGTTGTTTTTTTTGTTGCTGTCTTTTTTGTTTTCTCTTATTCCGTTACGCCTCCTGGTTTTGATTCCTGCCTGTGTTCTCGCGACACTGTTTTTGTACCTCTGCTGTGGCTTCCCGGTTCTGACCTCTGACTGTTCTGTGACCACTCTTTGGACTCTGTTTTTGTACCGTTGCCCTGTCTCTCCGGTGTTCGACCCTGCCTGCTTCATTACAAATTGCTGCCCTGTCTCTCATTCAACTTCAGTTTTTGTACTTCCTGCCTGCTACTGGGTCCCTTACCTAACAGGATGGGGCTCTGAGTCTGTATTGTACAAACATATGAGCTAAAACACAACTGTGCAGAGAAATACTGCTGGACCATGTGTCATTCTCACATGTCTGATGTGACACATATGACATATTACACATAAACCTTTTTACCACCCAGAAGTATAACCCATAACGTTTCTACTCTGTATTCCGTACAACAGAAATAGTTATGAATGAATGAAATAATGCTAGTTTGTGCACCTACTGAGAGGAGAAACCACAGCGGGACCATCTGACACAGGGCTGCGGGGGACCTACGAGACTTTAGCTTGACTGATCTGTCCCAGTAATTACGCATTTACACAGAAGATAAAGAATGCGTAAGAGCCGGTAGACACAAAGGCCGTTCTGTGATCAAAGCAGCATTAGAAGTGACTTTGTTTCCCTCAGAGCCTTTGTGAAAGTATGTGTTCTGTGATTAAAAAAGGCCGTCATGTTTCTAATTAAAGAGGCTGCGCTCCCCTTTCAGGGCCAGTCAGCCAAGCGGCACAGGAGATATTTCCAAATCTCGCTTCAATCCCAGTCAAATCCGCTGGGATAATGGCATCAGCAGGGTCCCTTTAAGCCGTTGTTTAAGGTTGGGCTTCGGCTCCTGCTTTGAACTTGGCACATTCCTCAGAACTCCCCCAGATAGTGTCCTAGCAGCGGGAAGAGGGGGGGGTCGCTGTCAGTGTATCACACACTCACAATCTCACAGACCAGTCAGTGTGTCACACACTCACAATCTCACAGACCAGTCAGTGTGTCACACACTCACAATCTCACAGACCAGTCAGTGTGTCACACACTCACAATCTCACAGACCAGTCAGTGTGTCACATGCTCACAATCTCACAGACCAGTCAGTGTGTCACATGCTCACAATCTCACAGACCAGTCAGTGTGTCACACGCTCACAATCTCACAGACCAGTCACTGTGTCACATGCTCACAATCTCACAGACCAGTCAGTGTGTCACACGCTCACAATCTCACAGACCAGTCAGTGTGTCACACGCTCACAATCTCACAGACCAGTCAGTGCATCAGTGTGTCACACGCGTCAATCAGTCAGTGCATCCGTGTGTCAGTCTGTCAGTGCGTCCGTGTTTTGCACACCCTGCTAAAGTTGCAGTGAAAACCCAGTTTGCAACATGCAGCAAAGCAGCAAGAATTCAATTTTTTACTTTTGAAAGGGAAAAAAAGGGAAAGCATCTTGTTTGCATCAAATAAGCTCTTTTATCAAAAAACATGATGCTGTGGTTTGATTAAAGAGCTTTTCTGACACAAACAAGACTGACTCGGAAAAGCATGAGATTCACACAGAGCGTCACAATACAGACCCAAATGCACGGTGAGCAAGAGAAGATGTGTGTGGAGAGAGGGAGGGAGAGGGAGAGAGAGTGGGAGGGGGAGAGACAGAGAGAGAGAGGGAGGGAGAGGGAGAGAGAGTGGGAGGGGGAGGGAGAGAGACAGAGAGGGAGGGGGAGAGACAGAGAGAGAGATGGGGAGAGTGAGAGACAGAAAGGGAGGGGGAGAGACAGAGAGAGAAACGGGGAGAGTGAGAGGTGTGTAAAGGTGTGTAAATGTGAAAATAAGGTTATGATAAGAATTTGTAAAGGTGAAAATACGGATATGATAAGGGTGGGTAAAGATGAAAATGAGGATGTGATAAGGGTGTGTAAAGGTGAAAATTAGAATGTGATAAGGGTGGGTAAAGGTGAAAATAAGGATGTGATAAGGGTGGGTAAAGGTGAAAATAAGGATGTGATAAGGGTGTGTAATTGTGAAAATAAGGATGTGATGAAGGTGTGTAAAGGTGAAAATAAGGATATGACAATGGTGGGTAAAGGTGAAAATAAGGATATGATAAGGATGTGTAAAGGTTAAAAAAAGGATGTGATACGGGTGTCCAAAGCTAAAAATAAGGATGTGATAATGGTGTGTAAAGGTGAAAATAAGGATGTAATAAGGGTGTGTAAAGGTGAAAATGAGGATGTGATAAGGGTGGGTAAAGATGAAAATAAGGATATTATAAGGGTGTGTAGAGGTGAAAATGGGAATATGATAAGAATGTGTCAAGGTGAAAATAAGGATGTGATAAGGGTGTGTAAAGGTGAAAATAGGGATATGATAAGAATGTGTAAAGGTGAAAATGAGAATGTGATAAACGTGTGTAAAGGCGAAAATAAGGATGTGATAAGGGTGTGTAAAAGTGAAAATAAGGATGTGTAAAGGTGAAAATAAGGATGTGATTAGGGTGGGTAAAGGTGAAAATGAGAATGTGATAAGGGTGTGTTAAGGTGAAAATAAGGATGTAATAAGGGTGTGTAAATGTGAAAATGAGGATGTGATAAGGGTGTGTAAAGGTGAAAATAAGGGTGTGTAAATGTGAAAATGAGGATGTGATAATGGTGGGTAAAGGTGAAAATAAGGATGTAATAAGGGTGTGTGTAAAGGTGAAAATAGGGGTATGATAAGGATGTGTAAAGGTGAAAATAAGGATGTAATACGGGTGTGTAAGGGTGTGTATCTACACACTCCAATACAGTAGGTGGCGGTATGCACCTAGTTGGTTTGCGATCTGCCAATAAACACAAAAAATAAGAAGAAGAAAAACGCGTCAATCGCACACATACACACACATGCACTAACACACTCACACACACACGCACACACAGTGACACACTTATGCACATAGACACAGACGCACACACTTATGCACATAGACACACACACACACCCTGCACACCAGCCCAGTGAGGAACCCCTACCCTTTAACAGCCAGAGGTCACATGGGTTCTCTGGTGACTTTGTGCCACCAAAGCACTCGATTTCGTGTACAGGTTTACGCAATTACTTCTTCGCGATTTTCTAATGTCGATTTGTAACTCACTCAATTGGAGATTCTTTTGACTCAGCAGTCAGCACTTGATTGTTGATCAGGCTATACCCCTCAGCTGTTGATCAGGCTATACCCCTCAGCTGTTGATCAGGCTATACCCATCAGCTGTTGATCAGGCTATGACTCTGAGCCAGGACATGCAGACACTAGTGGCATACCTCCGGAAATGGAGATTGAAGCTCAGCGAGGCAAAGACGGTGTCGGCGGCCTTCCATCTTAACAACAGGGAGGCCAAACGTGAGCTCCGAATACATAGCAGCGGAACACCCCTGCCATGTTGTGCTGAGCCAACCTACCTCGGTGTGACACTGGACAGGTCGCTCACGTTTCACTGACACCTCGAGTCACTGCGCAAGAAGCTAACATCTCGTGTGGCGTTGATGAGGCGACTAGCCGGGTCAGGCTGGGGTGCCGGCGCAAGAACATTGCGTACGGCAGCCCTGGCCCTTGTTTACTCGACCAGTGAGTACTGCGCACCGGTATGGTGTCGCAGTGCCCACACCCGCCTCGTCGATACGCCCATCAACGAAGCCTTGCGCATCGTGATAGGATGCCTGCGTTCCACTTCCGTGGACAACCTTTCCATCCTTGCAGGCATCCAGCCCGCTGGGCTTCGCCGTGCAGGAGCCACAGCATGTCTCGCGTGCCGGGCTGTGGAGCCAAACCATCTGCTTCATGAAAGGCTCACTATAACAGCTGAGCCTCCCCGGCGCCTCAAGTCGAGACACCCATTTGTGCCTGCCGCACAAGAACTCCTGCAGCAATGCAGTGACCTTAACATCAGTGCGGCACGATGGGCGGATTACACCTGGAGCACGGAGTGGGAGGAGAACACCTCTAGACTCCGTGACTTCATCCCAGACGTCGGCTTTCCCCCTATTGGGGTGGACCTGCCCAGACTGGCGTGGGTGAGGCTTAACCGCCTCCGGACCGGCGTTGGGCGCTTCCGCTCATCGATGCACAGATGGGGCTTGGCCTCCTGCGCGGCCTGTGAGTGTGGCGCAGAGGAACAAACCGCAGACCATGTCATCCTGGACTGCCCGATTTATCGGGCACCCAACGGGATGCATGGTTTGTCGGCTCTGGATGACGACACGGTGACATGGCTGCTGGAGGTGTGCCCTGAAATATAGCCCAGGTGAACCCCCCCTAGGCTCGGGGTGGTAAAAGGATAGCCCCTCGGCCCCGAGCCTGGGGGAGCGGAAGAAGATCTTACCCAAACGAAGAAGAAGAAGCACTGGCATCAAGTTCAAGCACTCTCTGAAAAAGAGAGAATGACCATATCAGACAATAGGCCTACATACAGGAACACTGTGGTACATAGTGACCAGTTATAGGCCTACATACAGGAACACTGTGGTACATAGTGACCAGTTATAGGCCTACATACAGGAACACTGTGGTACATAGTGACCAGTTATAGGCCTACATACAGGAACACTGTGGTACATAGTGACCAGTTATAGGCCTACATACAAGACCAGCTATAGGCCTACATACAGGAACACTGTGGTACATAGTGACCAGCTATAGGCCTACATACAGGAACACTGTGGTACATAGTGACCAGTTATAGGCCTACATACAAGACCAGCTATAGGCCTACATACAGGAACACTGTGGTACATAGTGACCAGCTATAGGCCTACATACAGGAACACTGTGGTACATAGTGACCAGTTATAGGCCTACATACAAGACCAGCTATAGGCCTACATACAGGAACACTGTGGTACATAGTGACCAGCTATAGGCCTACATACAGGAACACTGTGGTACATAGTGACCAGCTATAGGCCTACATACAGGAACACTGTGGTACATAGTGACCAGTTATAGGCCTACATACAGGAACATTGTGGTACATAGTGACCAGCTATAGGCCTACATACAGGAACACTGTGGTACATAGTGACCAGTTATAGGCCTACATACAAGACCAGCTATAGGCCTACATACAGGAACACTGGGGTACATAGTGACCAGTTATAGGCCTACATACAGGAACACTGTGGTACATAGTGACCAGTTATAGGCCTACATACAAGACCAGTTATAGGCCTACATACAGGAACACTGTGGTACATAGTGACCAGTTATAGGCCTACATACAGGAACACTGTGGTACATAGTGACCAGTTATAGGCCTACATACAAGACCAGCTATAGGTCTACATACAGGAACACTGTGGTACATAGTGACCAGTTATAGGCCTACATACAAGACCAGCTATAGGCCTACATACAGGAACACTGTGGTACATAGTGACCAGCTATAGGCCTACATACAGGAACACTGAGGTACATAGTGACCAGTTATAGGCCTACATACAGGAACACTGAGGTACATAGTGACCAGTTATAGGCCTACATACAGGACCAGCTGTAGGCCTACATACAGGAACACTGATGTACATAGTGACCAGTTATAGGCCTACATACAGGAACACTGAGGTACATAGTGACCAGTTATAGGCCTACATACAGGAACACTGAGGTACACAGTGACCAGTTATAGGCCTACATACAGGAACACTGTGGTACATAGTGACCAGTTATAGGCTTACATACCGGACCAGCTATAGGCCTACATACAGGAACACTGGGGTACATAGTGACCAGCTATAGGCCTACATACAGGACCAGCTATAGGCCTACATACAGGAACACTGTGGTACATAGTGACCAGCTATAGGCCTACATACAGGAACACTGTGGTACATAGTGACCAGTTATAGGCCTACATACATGAACACTGTGGTACATAGTGACCAGTTATAGGCCTACATACAAGACCAGCTATAGGCCTACATACAGGAACACTGTGGTACATAGTGACCAGTTATAGGCCTACATACAGGAACACTGTGGTACATAGTGACCAGTTATAGGCCTACATACAAGACCAGCTATAGGCCTACATACAGGAACACTGTGGTACATAGTGACCAGCTATAGGCCTACATACAGGAACACTGTGGTACATAGTGACCAGTTATAGGCCTACATACAAGACCAGCTATAGGCCTACATACAGGAACACTGTGGTACATAGTGACCAGCTATAGGCCTACATACAGGAACACTGTGGTACATAGTGACCAGTTATAGGCCTACATACAAGACCAGCTATAGGCCTACATACAGGAACACTGTGGTACATAGTGACCAGCTATAGGCCTACATACAGGAACACTGTGGTACATAGTGACCAGCTATAGGCCTACATACAGGAACACTGTGGTACATAGTGACCAGCTATAGGCCTACATACAGGAACACTGTGGTACATAGTGACCAGTTATAGGCCTACATACAGGAACACTGTGGTACATAGTGACCAGTTATAGGCCTACATACAAGACCAGCTATAGGCCTACATACAGGAACACTGTGGTACATAGTGACCAGCTATAGGCCTACATACAGGAACACTGTGGTACATAGTGACCAGCTATAGGCCTACATACAGGAACACTGTGGTACATAGTGACCAGTTATAGGCCTACATACAGGAACATTGTGGTACATAGTGACCAGCTATAGGCCTACATACAGGAACACTGTGGTACATAGTGACCAGTTATAGGCCTACATACAAGACCAGCTATAGGCCTACATACAGGAACACTGGGGTACATAGTGACCAGTTATAGGCCTACATACAGGAACACTGTGGTACATAGTGACCAGTTATAGGCCTACATACAAGACCAGCTATAGGCCTACATACAGGAACACTGGGGTACATAGTGACCAGTTATAGGCCTACATACAGGACCACTGAGGTGCATAGTGACCAGTTATAGGCCTGCATACAGGACCAGCTATAGGCCGACATACAGGAACACTGAGGTGCATAGTGACCAGCTATAGGCCGACATACAGGAACACTGAGGTGCATAGTGACCAGTTATAGGCCTGCATACAGGACCAGCTATAGCCAGACGTACAGGAACACTGAGGTGCATAGTGACCAGCTATAGGCCTACATACAGGAACACTGAGGTGCATAGTGACCAGCTATAGGCCTACATACAGGAACACTGAGGTGCATAGTGACCAGCTATAGGCCTACATACAGGAACACTGAGGTGCATAGTGACCAGTTATAGGCCTACATACAGGACCAGCTATAGCCAGACGTACAGGAACACTGAGGTGCATAGTGACCAGCTATAGGCCTACATACAGGAACACTGAGGTGCATAGTGACCAGCTGTAGGCCTACATACAGGAACACTGAGGTGCATAGTAGAGTACTGAAAGGGTCAGTTACAGTACTCACTTGCACATATTGGTAACGTAGCTCCTTCACTCTGTCAGCGTTGCGCTCAAACGGTACGCGATATATCTGTTTCATTCGAAGCTGGTGTTTCTTCAGGACACAATCTATTGAGGACAGGCTGACCTGGTCAGTGTTTGGGAAGAGGACATTGTTTAGTACGACTGTCTTTACTTTCCCTCAGTGTAACAGCATTATTAGCCAACACCGTGATGATTATGGTGGTCTCTTGCTCATCTGTAAATTACTGGCCTCTGCCACCTCGTGCTGGTCGTCTTTCTATTCTGTGAAAAGTATATACAGTATAGGCTACGCATATATCATAAATGTAAGACAAAACAACATTACACTATACATTTCTCTAAGCACTGTAAATATACATAGAAACCATAAAGTTGCATTACTGTAATTATTGTAGAGTATAGAAGACTACTGACGTGGTTACTTACCTATTCTCATCTTTAAATGCCCGGATAACTAAGGCTACCGTGAAGCGGCTCAAATTTGGCTGGACTCGCTGCCCAGCTTCGGTCATTGTTAGGCCATGATTAAGTACATGGTCAACCAAAGTTGCACAGATTTCATTAGAAATATTGGGTCGCCTTCCCCTTCCCCTTCCTCCTCTTTGCTCTCACTCTTCCTCTTCCACTCAGTTCTCCATTTATTCCCCCAACACAGTAGATGTCACCTGAGGCCTCTTTTATGCTCTGACACATGATTGAAGTGTTTTGCCAATTTAGTTTGAACTGGTGAGAAGTGAGTGAGACCAATTGGTAATTAGGGTGTGGAATTTTGAAGGGCAGTGTTTTCCAGGTGAACAAAGTGTGCTAAATGATGAGATCCGTACTGAGACTTTTGCAAAAATGTGATTTAGAATTGCTATTTTAGTGAAAAAAATAGAATTGTGCTTAGAGTTTAGCAGTCTGGAGTCTTGATGTTGATACATGAGCTTCAAGTTGTCAGAATTGTGTGCATAGTTAAATTTTTTGTGTGTATATAATGTAAAAAAAAAAGAACAATCTGTAGCAGCCTTTAAAAAGAACATCCACAGCGTTTTAAATATTTTTTTGCGATTAATCCCATTCAACTGCGTTTACCTGTAACACATTATAGCTACCACTAGATGGCAGCAGATGGATGCATGTAGAAAACCAAAAATGAATTGGACCTAATACAGACAGGAGTCTGAACCATAAGATTTGCTACTCTAGCACCCACTTTGGAAGGTAACCAACCAGGGGTGCGTTTCCCAAAAGCATCGTAAGGCTAAAGGTACATTCTCACCAAATCCGGCGAGGTACATCGATCGGCCACGTTCTATTAATTTTCTATGGAGAGGACGCGACGCGATCGCGCGGTGCATGGTGGATGTGGCGCGGCGACTATGACGTTCGCCGGTTCTGAATTTGAATAGGATAGATTCCAAACCTACTTAGGCAAATTAATGCGTCCGCAGTTGCGAAACTCTGATCAAACGGTCAATGTAGGCGTTTTAGATCAAATATGAATCAAGATTTAGCAACTGAAAATACTATTTCTCGCCTCAAATGTTTTCAGAAACGTATTTTAGTGGACCGTTTAAGTGGTATAAAACAAAGTTTATTAACAGGCCGCCATATTACGTTTAACCAATCAGGTGCCGTTAATGTTCACTGTAGGCTACTGAACCCGTCTAATACTGGGCGTGTTCGAGTAGACATCGGTGAGCAGTTGGCTTACCTGCCTCAGGCGGAAATTAAAATCGCCTGAGCAGATCCAACTGGGACGGTTTCGGACGTTTCTGAAATCGGCTGGGAGAAAAACAACATGGAGGAGTTAGCCGTGTTGTTTGTGGTTGCGGAGGACTTGGAGGCGACACAGATGTCCTTTACTTCAAAATCTTGAAGAAATGGAGGAGAACGAATGAAGGTTGTTTTAATACTGCCTTACATTATTTCATGACTTGTATTGTTCGGGTAGTCAATATTTATCTTTTGCTACGCGACTTTGGCTATCACCCTGAATTGTGCCACAGTGAAACTCCAGTTAAAGTTCTTGAATAAATACGTATCATTTCCATTGGAATTAAAGCGCTGGGTGCCCTTTCATTGTCGAATAACTAAATTATTTAGCTAAGCTGTCATCTGTTATGGTAACATACCTGTAAACATTAGGCTGCTTATGTTCTATTGCTCATATTCAGCTGTTTATTGTCTGTCAATTCATGAGATGGCCTAAACTACACCCGTCATCTCTGTTTAGACTTGCAAACATGGTAGACATGTCATTTTAGTTAATCTAAACCCAGAAGACATCGTAGCCATCGGTAGTCATACATTGTAATGTGAGAATCTATGTAGCTATGTTAAGTATCATAACTTACATGCATGTTTTCATAGACCTTTGAGTGGTGGTTCTAAAGCATATTTTATTGCAGAATATCTGTACCAATATAAATGAGAAATGTCTCTTTCATGGGACTTTTTTTTTTAGAGTTGTACAGTTAATGCATTGAATATATTCCTTGTGACATAAGGGGAAAGTGTATTAATCCTAATCATTAATTATGTTGCTATGAAAGAATAATACTTGGTGGTTGCATGTCCTTTGCATGCAAGGACTGCCTGAAGTCTGCGAGCTGTAGAAATCATCAGATGCTGGGTATCTTCACTGGTGATGCTATGCCAGGCCTGTACTCCAGCCTTCTTCAGTTACAATATGGATGAGAATGCCCTCAAATTAAAGCTTACAGTCTGTACTAGCCTCACAGTTGTTGTATCATTTCACATCAAAAGTGCTGGAGTGCAGAGCCAAAACATAGGGGAAAATTAGGTGATTCAGCTACTCATGATGTCAGTGTTCATGATTTATTCAAATTACATGACAGCACGTGGTCCCTTTGGACCCTGACAATGAACGTATTGAATTGAATGCCATTCAATGTCTTTAACAAGATAAATTGAGTTTATATGAATGAATAACTAATATAGTACATATAGGGACATTGGGATACTGGGAGTTGTTATGTGTTTTGAGGGAACAATGTCAAGAAAGATGACATTTTCCTTGCCAGTTATGGTAACGTATGGATAAATAGAATTGTATTTGCATAAGATGTATTCCAATATCAACATGTTGTCTTCCTTTTACCTGTCACCAATCATTGTTCGTATATTTCTGATTTGACAATAAACATACAAAATGACAGAAAGAACCCGGTGTCGTTGTGGCTTGAATGGTGGTGGAGGGGAATAGTCCTACAGTTTATTTACCTTTTGTGAATGTCACCATATTGTGTGAAATAAATATTCTGAAAATGTGGTCTTAATTGCTAGTATAATTTATCGGTTTTGTTTTGGAGACCAGAACACCCACATCTAATGAACCCATAGCCATAATAACAGTGTTAGATCTTTAATCTCAATCATTAATCTTTCAACAATTTGCAAAGTGGATGTACAGCACAGTAGCACCAGGATGTGTTACATAATATTGTTTAATTCGTCCTTCCCTTCATGTTATTATGGAATTGGCTTATTTGTATGTGGTCCCCTCTGCTGGAATGTGACAGGCAGAGATCTGCCTATACACTGTCCCATCTGGAGATAGGGAAAACTCCACTTCTCAACAGAAGAACATCAGCAGAACATCCCTTCAGATCCGAATGAGTTGTCTTACTGATAACAAGGATGGTGAAGAGAAATATAAATTAGGTAACTTCCCAAATACTTTGACAAAAATTAATGTTATCATTTGGTGGTCCTACCTTAATGTTCTATATGCTCACACCAAATGTTCTGAAGAGGACCATTTTTTGGACAACAGTCCAATTAGGATTTTACTCTTAAACCAGCTGTTATACAAATGCAAAATACAAAACACTCATAACAAAGTTGCATCTTTAATTTTATATAAAATATGTTAATCCAATATAGTTACATTATTGAACAAAACATTAAGTTACCTATATTTGGCCAGGCCTTTTTTTTTTACTTCTAGGTTCAGACAACATATTTTATAAAGTTAGAGGTAGGCCTACAGTTGGATTACAGAAGCAGTCAAGAATGAGAATTGGCATATGTTAGTGTAACATTACCAATATTGTACTTTTCACATCCATATTGGTTTATCTCAAGAAAGTACATGTAAGGTACAGTATATAATAACCACAGTAGTGACCGTATATGCTACAATCCCAAACTCCCAAAACGCATATTTATTTATTTATGTATTATTTGTATGAATAAAAAATAAATTCAAGTACACAAAAGTAATGTACAGAAATGTGTTCGATAGGTTGGGCTTATACTAGATCCTCACATTATGAAACAAAATCACATTAATTGAAGTACAAAAAAAGGATTGTAGTAAATATATATTTTATTTTAAATAAGAGCAATAAGAAAAACAACAAAATAAATATTAATTGTGAAATTAGATAAGAGACCAGAAAGAGGGGGGAAATAGACTGCTGTTACATTGTAAGATTGACTAAATAACTCTTATAGCCTACCTGTGTTTGAACACTATTAGGGAGGGGTACATTTCATTTCGATTTTTTTTTTAGAGTAGAATCAATACGCCGAGGTGGCGATATTGTGAAATTATCCGCGTTTGTCGTGAGGAAACACCACTCTCTCCTCGCTCTCTAACTAATTCTGTCGTTGGTTAGTTTGAAGGCGCAGCGATGTTGTTGAAGGCGCCCGAGAGCAACTGCACCGCTGCGAAGGCGCCTGGAAAGATATGACGTAAATCGGCTCTAGCCGAACACGCCCACTGTACTCAAGTGAGTACGTCAGTCGTGGGCAGAGTCTGGTTTCGGAAGTAAATAGAATGGGCTTTGGAGACTATCGACTTATTTCTTGAAATCTGATTTATAGAATTAGCCTGTGTGGTACAAGGATATACATCATATATCGCATGTTCCAAATTATTATTATTTTTTAAGTAATGCATTAATGATTGTAGTTCGACTTGTAGTCCACTTTAACGGACTACATATTCAGTACTGCAATGCACGGGTGGTTCTCGACCAATAAGATATCATCTCGTCTGTCTGCTTTGTGGCAGATGGATGTAGGCTACTGCCGCTGAAGACGAGCTAACATTAGCTTTCTAAGTAGAGAAGCCCACCGACATGGTCAGAAACTATGCTACGGTTAACCACATAAAGCAATTCTAGCTTTTAGTCCTTCAAGCTAGGTAGCTAACGTTAGAAAAAAGTGTTTTTAAAAAACGGAGCTGTGTGCTACTTCTGGCTAACGTTATATGACAACGTCTGGAGACAAGGCTGCTCGTTCAGAGGGAATTATGGGACATGGAGTTTTTAAACAGTGCCAGCGCTGGTATGTTCACAAAAAAAATACTAAAACGTAAAATATACTTGAAGCTGGTCCAGAAAAATGACATAGTTTGCGAACGGGCGTTATATTGAACAATCCGGGAAATTGACGGTTAGACATAATCAGTAGAAATGGTTTAAAAGTAAGCTTTAGTTAATGTCTACGCTCTAAAATGGGGAATTTACTTCTGAAACCAGCGCGACGTAGTCACTTGAGTACTTTATAGCACCGCCCACCAATATTTGGAAATTACTCATATAAGCCATTCCTTAAATAGCCCTATAAATAAATAAGATTGACAGTAAAATCAGTGGGAAAAAGATTTTATTTCAAAATAAACTTTGACGTGCCTAACTGGCCATGTATTGGGTATCACGGTCCTCCCATATCAGCAGCACCACAGACAGAAGTACAGAGATGGTTTTGACATGGTGAGGAGATCCAGAGCTGGTTCTGTCAGGGTTCTGCACTGAGCCCAGCGATGAGCTCCACCAGCGTGCGTGTGGGCCGGCCTGACATGCCCTTGCGCAGGTATGGAACCTCGTCTTTGTTGGACATCACCCCGGCGATGTCCAGGTGTGCCCAGTGTGTGGCTGTCACAAACTCCTGCAGGAACGCAGCCGCTGTGCATGCACCCCCAGACCTGCAGACGGACAAACCCCCTCAGCCAATCACATCACAAACTCCCACTATCAGCCAATCACATCACAAACTCCCACTATCAGCCAATCACATCACAAACTCCGGCTCTCAGCCAATCGCATCACAAACTCCGGCTCTCAGCCAATCACATCACAAACCTCCTCTCTGGCAATCACATCGCACACCCACTCTCAGCCAATCACATCACAAACCCCCCTCAACCAATGACATTGCAAATCACCTCTCAGCCAATCGCACTGACAGAAGGAAATGCATGAGGAATCACGGTTGTCCCGTTAACCTTTACACATGTGATTGGAAAATGAGATGTGCTACAGAAATATAATGGTGACATTTACTGGAAGCAGCAAAATGCAAATTACATAAATAAATATTGATTTGACATGAAAGACATTTTGCACTGAGACTATTCCTGTGATATCCTCTCTATGGCTCCTAAAGGGAACCCTACAATCTCACTCTATATTCATTCTATTACATTCACCCACCGACTGGTCCCAACGTTGTTGACGTCAGCCAGCTGGCAGTCAGTGACCTGTCGGGTGTAATGCTGGAACAGGGGCATTCGCCAGACTCGATCGCCAGTTATGATACTCGCCTGAATCAATCAAACACAGAACATTACTCATGATACTCGCCTCAATCAAACACACACATTACTCACGATACTCACCTCAATCAAACACACACATTACTCATGATACTCGCCTCAATCAAACACACACATTACTCACGATACTCGCCTCAATCAAACACACACACTACTCTCCTGAATCAAACACACACATTGCTCACGATGCTCACCTCAATCAAACACACACACTACTCACAATACTCGCCTCAATCAAACACACATTACTCACGATACTCGCCTCAATCAAACACACACATTACTCATGATACTCGCCTCAATCAAACACACACATTACTCACCATGCTCGGCTCAATCAAACACACACATTACTCATGATACTCGCCTCAAACACACAGTACTCATGATACTCGCCTCAATCAAACACACACATTACTCATGATACTCGCCTCAATCAAACACACACATTACTCATGATACTCGCCTCAATCAAACACACATTACTCATGATACTCGCCTCAATCAAACACACATTACTCATGATACTCGCCTCAATCAAACACACATTACTCATGATACTCGCCTCTATCAAACACACACATTACTCACGATACTCGCCTCAATCAAACACACATTACTCATGATACTCGCCTCAATCAAACACACATTACTCACGATACTCGCCTCAATCAAACACACATTACTCACGATACTCGCCTCAATCAAACACACACATTACTCATGATACTCGCCTCAATCAAACACACATTACTCACAATGCTCGCCTCAATCAAACACACACATTACTCATGATACTCGCCTCAATCAAACACACACATTATTCATGATACTCACCTCAATCAAACACACATTACTCATGATACTCGCCTCAATCAAACACACATTACTCATGATACTCGCCTCAATCAAACACACACATTACTCACGATACTCGCCTCAATCAAACACACATTACTCATGATACTCGCCTCAATCAAACACACATTACTCACGATACTCGCCTCAATCAAACACACATTACTCACGATACTCGCCTCAATCAAACACACACATTACTCATGATACTCGCCTCAATCAAACACACATTACTCACAATGCTCGCCTCAATCAAACACACACATTATTCATGATACTCACCTCAATCAAACACACACATTACTGACGATGCTCACCTCAAACAAACACACAACATATAATTTCTCACACTTGCCAATAAATATTTGCAAACTAAATTGCTAAAGTGTTGAGTTTGATATTTACAGTATATACGTACCTTATGCAGACGACTCCACAGCCAATCAGAATTGGTAAATACTCCAGTAGCAGCAGACCCTAAAGCTACATCCATTGCACCTGTAAATTAATTCGCAAAACTGCTCCTTCAACATTTCAACACCCCATCATTCAACATCTTGCCAGGCCGTCATTGTAATTAAGATTTTGATCTTAAAGCAATAAATATTCTAATGTCGTCTAATGTGGGCATCCACAAAGAGTACACACATAAGAAACTGACCTGCGTGTGTGTGTGTGTGTGTGTGTGTATGTATATGTGTATGTGTGTGTGTGTGTGTGTGTGTGTGTGTATGTATGTTTGAGCATGTGTGTGTGTGTATGTGTGTGTGTGTGCATGTTTGAGCATGTGTGTGTGTGTGTGTGTGTGTGTGTGTGTGTGTGTGCATGTTTGAGCATGTGTGTTTATGTGCATGTGTGTGTGTGCACGTGTGTGTATGTGTGTTTGTGTGTGTTACTGTAAATAGCAGATACAGTGCAGAGTTATTCTGATCTTAATGGGCCTGCCTGTTAAAATAAAGGTTAAAAAAAAGATTGTGGACAGGGATACATTTGTAGTTGTTTTGGCTCTGTACTCCAGCACAGTGGATTTGAAATGGAACAGTGACTATGAGGTTAAAGTACAGTCTTTCAGCTTTAATTTGAGGGTTTTCACATCCATATCGGGTGAACCGTGTAGCAATTGTAGCCCTTTTATACATAGACCCCCCCCCCCCCCATTTTAGGGTACCAAAAGTAATAGGACAAATTAACATAAACTTAAAGTCATCATATTTAATATTTGGTTGCATATCCTTTGCATGCCATGACTTCCTGATGTCTGTGACCCAACGACATCAAAAGACTCTTGATATCTTATTTTCAGGTACTCTTACAAGCGATACTATAATCTCTCTGCATTTGAATGGATCTCTATGGGAATTGAGTCTAGATCTAGATCACTTTAAGGGTTTCTTCTCCTGACTTATTTTTCCAAAGAGTTCAATAGGAAAATGAGTTGGGAGCAACACTGCACTGTATATTGGCTGCAGACTTTGTGTCCACACTGTACCTGTTAAAGTGGCAGCATTGACGATAGCTTTAGGGTTAAAACTGTGGGCGTAACAGAGGGCGTCTGCCAAAAATGAGCCGGCCTTCAGCGTCCGTGTTATCAACCTGGGGGGGAAACAAGAGAACCAATAACCACCTACATTTAAAATCTCATTTAAAATGCTCTCAGTACTATCAATAAACAACTTCAAAAGTCTGTTCAATACTTTATGTAACTACTCTATATGTTGTGTGTGAGGATTCAGGATTAATGGGTTAGGGTTAGTATCTGATGGTATCAGGATTAATGGCATAGACTCCAGAACATGTCTATCCCACCCTGAACATCTGCAGCAGGACGTATCTGATGGTATGATCCAGACTGTCTGAGCAGATCCGTTTCCCTGGGATACAAACACGTCTGCTTCCTCCAGAGCCTCCTTTCTGCCATCTAGCGTTTCTGCAACGTTTCTCTAGTGTTTCTGTAACGCTTCTCTAGTGTTTATGTAGCATTTCTCTAGCGTTTCTGCAAAGCTTCTCTAGTGTTTATGTAGCATTTCTCTAGCGTTTCTGTAACGTTTCTCTAGTGTTTATGTAGCATTTCTCTAGCGTTTCTGCAAAGCTTCTCTAGTGTTTATGTAGCATTTCTCTAGCGTTTC